>PVJI01005308.1:71804-97890 GCA_004026765.1 Micronycteris hirsuta | reverse complement strand
GTGCTTTATTTTAGCTGCAACCTAAAATATCATGACTTTGACTTTAAAAAAAACCAAAACAAAACAGCACGACAGGCCGGAAAGATGCATGGATGCAGATGTACGTGCAGGGAAGGAAGGAGGGAGGGAGCCTGCCCAACGGGATGAGAAGAAAATCCAAGTGCAAGAGGGTAAACCGAGAGTTTGATGCTTCCTTCGTGCCTGCACCTGGCGTCTGGCTTTCTCATGCTGGTTTGGAGTGGCATCTCTGAGCCTCACTGACCTCCTCTGGACAAGGGGGTGTGTCCCTGCCCGCAGGAGGGTGTGGATTAGACCAGGGGGCAGCAAGCTCTCCCTTCTGGGTGTGTCAGACTGGTTCCCGCGCCCTGTGGAGAGGTAACTGAACCTCCCCTCCCACTCTCTTTCTCTCTTCCTTTCTTTCACAGGCTAACCATCCAAAGCTCCCCAAGGGGCCCAAACCTGTAGAGCAGGGGTATCAAACTCATTTTCAGCAGGGGCCACATCAGCCTCACAGTTGCCTTCAAAGGGCCGAATGTAATTTTAGGACTGCATAAATGTAACTACTCCTTAACAGTTAAGCAAGAGCTTGGCGCTGCCATCAGGTAAAAACAAGGTGCCGGGGCCGGATAAAACAAGGTGGAGGGCCGGATTCGGCCCACGGGCCTTGTGGTTGCTGCCTAGGTGTAGAGCATCCAGGAAGCAACAGAACAGAGCAACGGGCAGATGGGCGGGCCCGTAAGGAACTGCCAAGCATGCATCTCACCAGAGGCATCGCACTCAATCCAAAACAGACAGACAAAAGCAGCTCAAGCTGACCAGACACACCGCTGCTTGCCACAAGCCATCAGCTCGTCACCCGGCCATGGCGCCTCCATGAAAGGACAGGGGCAGGGGCCCCTCCCCACTCTGTGCTGGGCGTGCACTCACACCCACCTCTGCACTCGTACTTGAGGTCTGAGAAATAGACCATTTCTTGAGAGAAGACAAACAGGCCCAGCCGCCCTCCAGCATAGGTTTGGTCGTAGATGGGTCCCGAGTCCGCCATGACCTGCTTCCCTTCATGCACGAGGACCCTGTGGGGGGGAAAGGGGACGGAAGAGACCATGGGCTCCAGGAAGCACACTCAGGAAAGGACGAGCTGCAGGGACTCTGTGTCATCCCAGCCTCCTTCCCCCATGACTCCCTGTTGCCCGGTCTGAGTGCAGGCGGCTTCACCATCGCCTCCACCCTCCAGGTGCCCAGCCCCCGAGCCAGGGACACTCCCTCTACCAAGACGAGTGCATCAGCCACGTGCTCACTGCTGTGTCCCCACTAACTAGGAGCCCCAGGAAAGCCAGAAGGGGCTCCACCCACACACAAGGACAGGGCTGGTGCCCCTGGCCTCCCAGACCGGAGGGAGCGCGGGGCAGAGTAAGCAGGGATGCATAGCAGAAATATGACCCCGGGCACCACCCAGTATGCATGCTGCCCCCATCGCTGGTTATGGGGAGGCTCTTACGCTGAGCGTCTGTGAAGACGCCGACCGCATCATGTGCTTGTCAGCTAGGTTTAACTCTGCAAGGACACCTGCACTTAAATTGTCATGTTTTGCTTCACTCAAAATCCATTGCTGGTGCTGTCATACCAAGGGAATGAGAGTCCGTTGGACTGATACTTGTGTGCATTCCGTGTGCAGGAGTGTTTTAAACGAAGCCACTAACGTACAAGAAACACACGTGACTGCTCTCCAAGTGCACATGACTGCACTTGCTAATTCTGCAGCGACACAGCACCCAGCTGCCCACTGGCCCCTCGCCAGGAGCGTGCATCCTCGGAGGACGGGTGCTGAGCACCCTCCTCGTCACTTTACTGGGACAAGTCTGACTTTCTCTTTAACAGCTTTGTTTTCGTTTTTGGTGTTTGTCTTAATTAGTGACCAGCAGCAGAAGATTCAGGACAGAGAAGAGAAGGCATTTAAATGGAAAGAACCCAGAATGACGCGCAGGTTAGAACTCGCCAGTCTTGTCCACGTTCGCATGTGCAAGTGCAGCCGCTGGAAACGCAGTCTCCAGCGTGAGAGCTGTCAGCCGAAGCGTGGCAACGTGAGGTGCTCACCGTATGTACCCCGTCTTGGGCCGGTGGGTCAGGTGCCACCTGTAGGCTGTGTAGTCTTTCCAGCCAATGTTTTTGGGGTCATGCCACAGCGTCCGAACCTGGGGGAAGACACCCCTCATGAGTGCGGCCGGCACCCTCAGGCCTGAGCAGTTTCACGGCACCACATGGAAACTAATTAGTTTGCTCTGCTGGCGAACCCCAAGGACTCGTGCCCGTGGTGCAGACGGCTGGTATGGGAAACCTCCCTCCCTGTCCCAATGTGGCGGGGCACTTGGCGCTGGGGGCACAGTCACTGAGCTGGAGGTGCAGTTCTGAGTGCTGGGCCCTCTACTTCCTGCGCAGGACCCTATGGCAATCCCTACACTTCCTGAGCACAGCCCCTCATCTCTAGCAGAATAGAGTCTGTTTAGTTGGCGAGAAGACCACAGTCGTGTTCACAAAGGACCAACGCGGTGTGTTCGTCAGGGAGAGACTCAGTCAGACGGCTGTCCTCTGAGTTACAACGGGCCAAACCCTGGGCTGGCGGGTGCTGCTTCCCCAGAGCCGACCCTGGGGCCCCAGCGGTGCGCACCGCCCCTCACCTGGCCCGCCGTGTTCCCGGTGTGCCACAGCGCGTTCCTCAGGTGCTCGCCGGTGCCTGTGGTGGAGTTGACCACCTTGAGGGACACGCCTGAGTAGCCATAGGCACGGGTGGGCTCGTTCTCCCAGTACGTCTGGGTCACCTGCTTCCACATGACCACGTAGAAGCGGCTGCTGGACTGGTAGCCAAAGACGAAGCCAGCGTAGTCGTCGTCCCGGTCAGTGTTGACGTAGAACGTGCCGCTGAAGTCTACAGACCCAAACTCATCGAAACCTGGGCGCCAGAGGGAACAGCGGCCATGAGACACAGACGGCCAGGACCAGCCCCTCGGGGCCCCGCGGGGCTCTGGGGGCCCACTGAGCTGAGCTCTCCACCCAATTCAGGGTGTGTCGCCATGGCGCTAACAAGATGTGCGGGATTTCACATTTTCAGATCCGATCTAGAGAGCTACGGCGGGGCGTCCCTGCCTCATGTGAGAGTTTGCGCCCGAGTTCTAAAATAGCACGGCAGGTGGCTTCCTGCAAACATAGGCTTAGGAGAGGCAGTGTGTGCACTCAGGCAGGGGTTGCGGGTCATGGAGGGACGGGCCCCCAGAAGGACCCACTCGTCCCATCCCTGTGGCCCCAAGTGCAGCTGGAGCCCCTGGCCCAGCAGCGGGACGGGCGCAAGGGCTGAGGGGGCTCACCAACGGCGATGCCAGGGTCGGAGTTAGCCGTCTGCACCAGCTCCTTGCCCTGGTGGCGGATGACCCAATTGGGGTCGATCTGAGTGGTGCCCTTGGGGTCCAAGTGTACCATCTGGAAGTTCCTGAAGTCTGTCTCACTGATAGCGTGGTTCTCGGGACAGACGTCGTCGATGTCTGGGATGCTGTCATTGTCAAAGTCGTCCTTACAAGCATCTCCCCGCCCATCACCTGTCACCACGGACAAGCAGGAAACAAGGAAACAGGACATGGCTTGCCACCCGCCCTGTGTCTGAGAAACTTAGCTCGAGGGAAGCCCAGGGAGGCGCCTGGGTTTCCCAGGTCAATGCCGTCATCTCTACGACGCTCGGCCCAATACTGCAGCGAGGCCTGCTGGGGTCGCCGTGCCCTGGGGACAGCAGGTCACCATCAGGTCTCAGCTGGCTCTGCAGGACACCTGAGTGGCAGCAAGTCATGGACCCAAACACCAGCATTTGTTCTACAGTATTTTCCAGAACATCTCTTACCGCCTCTCGCGTGTCCCTGCCTGTGTCCCTGGGCACGTGTCTCAGCTGCACTCAGGGCAGCCATCTCACCTTGAACACAGCTGTTCCCGGGGAGATATGGGCTTCCCTTTTCCAGATGCTTCTTATCCAATTTCCCAGTGAGATGGTGGACAGGGGACAGTGTGCTGCCCCCACACAGAGCCCAGTCCCTGGTCCTAATGCCCCGCGTGAGTGCCTGCTGCTTCAGAAGGAGGCAGAGATGCTGAGTTCCCCTCACGGACTTCAACCATCGTCCTTACTGCTCAGCAGCGCACACTGGTGCATACAAACCCCAGAAACCACAGACGGTCTCTGCCCCCCTCCCCCCGCATCCTTCCTGGGAAAAGCCCGGGTCTCCCCAGCAGGACCACAGCCCCTGAGCGAGTTTTCCCTCCTGCAGCTCCCGGGAGGGTCTCCCGGCTACACCAGCTCAGTGGGTCCCTGCTTCAGCCTGTCTGTCCCTGGCAGTTCTGCACAGAGAGCAGCAAAAGTGTCAAACACCCTGCCGAGGCTGGGCCTTAGCTCTTCCCGACACACGTGGGCATGCAAGGACATGCGTGGACCCATATCTGAGTGGGATGATGCCCAGAGCAGGCCGCAGCTTCGGCGTCCAGGCCCCCCACCTACCATCTGCGTCCTCCTGGCCAGGGTTGGGGACGAGCCGGCAGTTGTCCCTGTCGTCCGGCACCCCGTCGTTGTCATCGTCCGAGTCACAGGCATCACCCCGGCCGTCGTGGTCGTGGTCAGCCTGGTTGGCATTGGCGATGTAGGGGCAGTTGTCCTGGCTGTTCTGGTGGCCATCCTCGTCGATGTCCTCGTTGTTGTCACACTGGTCTCCCACAAGGTCGTTGTCCACGTCGGTCTGGGGGCAGAGCGTGGGGACAGCAGCACTGAGCCTCTCTGTCCAGGGAGTGGGTGCCAGACTGGGTCACCCATGGCATTCGGCCTGGACCGGCTCCTCCCACGTGAGTGGCCACACTGTGGAAGGAGTCGGCCCCGAGGTTGCACCGTGGCCTGCACACAGCAGTTGGGGGGGACCCAGGCCTCCCTCCCTGTGGCTCCCACCCCCAAGGGAGACTGGAGTGAACCAGCCAGGATCCAGGTCCTTTCTGATATCATCCAGGACAGCACATGGGGCAGGTGGGAGGGGGTGGCAAGTGGGGTTGCCACTGTGCAAACGGGAACCAGCACAGCAGCTAACAAATCACAACATGAAGATGAGCTCTGCCTCACGTGCTCACAGCTGCAAGCCCGCCCTTGCCCCCCCGGGACGTATGAGCTGCAGCCATGCCACGGTCTCCCTCGTGTCGTCCAAAGGCAATGCCAGACCGAGTCAGGGACACACAGAACGATGAGACGGACACACAGCATCCCCTGGACCACGCAGCAGGGCCTCAGCACATTCGGCTGGGGGCCACCGAGATGCAAGAGTCATGTTTGGAGTTCAGTTCAGTGAATGTTTTCAATTAAAATGAGTGGAGAGTCCACGCCATCACGCGTGGGCAGAACTGACGGAGACCCATGAGGGCATGCAGGCCTGCAGCGGACGAGGCCCTGTCCCCTCCCACCCATGGATGCCCGGCCCCTCACCTGGTCGGGGTTGTGCACCAGGGGGCAGTTGTCGCAGTGGTCACCCACGCCGTCGCCATCTGTGTCTCTCTGGTCCGTGTTGTAGACATAGGGACAGTTGTCCCGCTCGTTGAAGACATCTGCAGGATTCGAGGGGAAACGGAGGTGGCGGAGGTTAGCGAAGCATACTGCTTCCCTGTGGCAGGAAGTGACTTGCAGCCAAGCTCTCTCTCACGGAGTAGAAGTGATCTAGAAATGCGGCACAGCGCGGACATTATTGGATTCGTGTGGGACACATGAGAGCTTTGAACGCATTCAAATCTCCTCCATTTAAAGTGGAACCAGCCCTGGGAGTTCTCTGGACAAGCCTCCAAGGGGGCAACAGAGCGTCAGCGGGTGAGTCTGAGTTGGCTGGGCAGCTCCCCAGATGGCCGTTCAGAGAATGGGGCCCAGAGCTTGGCTATGACCGGCTCCCGGCCCTGTGGCCCTACACTCCACCCCACGTTGGTGGGAAGGACCAGTGGCAGATTCACAGGGCTTTCAGGTGTATTTATTATCTTATTGCAAGAAACCTGCAAACAGATCATGAATTCCACCGAGACTTGCATTACGGAAAGACACAGACGCTCAGTGACCACAGTGCCGCCATTGTCAGCGACCAGGCAGCAACCCCTCCAAACCAGGGGCCACAGAAAAAGGGCGAGACAGGGTGGGGGGGGGCAGGAGGAGGAGGGGTCAGCCAGGTCCAGGGCAGACCAGAAAAGACCCCAACGCTGCCAAATCTGGAGGAGAAACCCAGTCTGCCCTCAGCCCCAGAGGTCAGCAGGCCAGACACTATCCTGGGGCCAAGGAGCTGGTCAGCATCACACGAGTTACACCAGGGGATGCACAGCTGAGGGCGAGCCGCACTGTGTGGCCCACAAACTGCAGCCTGGCTATATGCCCAGGTGGGGCTGGTCCCCAGGGCACCAGGGCCTTGGGCAAAAGGTCAGCCTATGGTGTCAGAGGTTCCTGCCTATGGATACCTGGAACCCGGGGAGCTTTGCAATGAAGGATTCAAAGAATGGAGAGAAATAGGTCCCGGACCTGCGTGCCCCGGAGAGAGGGAGATGCTGGCACTGGACCCACCCCAGCGCAGCCTGGTGAGGAAAGAACTTGGCTCTCAGAGCTCTGCACGGGTGTGCTTCAGAACAGGTGCTGGGATGGGCACCAGAGCCAGCGCCGGGGGGGGGGGGCGGGCACCAGGCTGTCACCGTCTAAAGGTGGCCCTGCGGCTGGCAGCCCCTTCGCTGCCCCTTGGAGAAAGGTGGGCAGATGGACGGGCTGTATGGCGACCCTTAGAGGATCATCTAGCCGTCTGCTGGGGTGTCGATGAAGCTGAGCACACCCAACAAACACCGACTAAAAGTCTGCTGACCCTTCCAACCGAACCTGAATCTACTGAGGGCAGAGCCACACTGACCGTCCCCATCGATGTCCACAGAGCACGCGTCACCCTCGCCGTTGTGGTCCGTGTCGATCTGGGCCAGGTTGTGCACGTACGGGCAGTTGTCGCAGCGGTCCCCCACCTCGTCCTTGTCGTAGTCGGACTGGCGAGGGTTGAAGAGCAGCTGGCAGTTGTCCTAGAGAAGCAGCGAGCAAAGAATTTAAGACACAGCACAGGGATGCTGGCTGGCTGGCTCATCGACGGGCGAGGGACGCACTCCACGCAGATGAGCGCAAACCTGCCCGGCGTGCTCCCGACGCCAGGTCACTGCGCAATTACGTGCACGCCCGCCCTGTGAGGGGCGTTGGCTTTTCTACAGCAGAGATGGCGCACCCTGTGCCTCACAGTGGAGAGAGGCCTGTGCACGTTGAGTGGGTGAGTGAGTTAGTGATGGAGCGAGGAAGTCAGTACACGAGCCTGACCCTGCGGGGCCTGGGCTGTGCACTGACATTACCTTTCGAAGTTTCCCCAGGAAAGGCGCTGCCTAAACCCTCCTGCAAGGCATGTCTGTCACTGTCTCGGGGACAGCCCCATCCACCGGAAGGAGGGCCGGCACATCTCTTTTGGGCAGTGAGAAGTAACTGCTAAAGGGTTTCTCGCGGAGCGCCCCCGACAGCCAGTGCCCCTGCTGGTCCCAGTCCTCCCGGAAGGACCAGCGTCCTCTGACAAGGACCAGGCAGGAGCACCCTTCACGACAGTTCGTGGCGACTGTTCAGTCGAGCACCCGCCTGCTGAGCCCTCTGCTCCTGAACCCTGGGGCAGCAGCTCAGAAGGCTCCACTCCCTGCCCGCTGACCTTCTCGTCGCTGACACCGTCGTTGTCGTCATCATCATCGCAGGCGTCGCCAACGCCGTCCTTGTCAAAATCTTCTTGCCCAGAATTGGGCAGCAGGGGGCAGTTGTCCTGCGGTCAGATGAAGCATGCAGTTACGGAAATGTCCCCAGGGGCCCAGCACTCAGGAGAGCAGGCAACTGAAGCCGGGGTGGGGGGTGCAGCAGAGAGGTCGGTGTCACCCGCCTGTCCTCCCTGAGCACAGAGCGAGAAAGCACGAGAGCTCCCTCTCCGGGGCTGCCCAGGATGTTTTGTACGATTCCTATGGGGTCAAGACAAAGATGCTGGATCCCAAGCCCAGGACCTGGTAGGCTGCCAAACTCCTGATGAGGAACCGTTGTCTCAGAAAACATGGACAAGGACAGAGCCTTCAACGTCCCCTCTCCTTCCGGCGACCTTCTACTCATCCACCAGAAAGCCAACGCTCCCACCACATCAGCCCTCATGAGCCAGGGCCAGAGCCAGGGACCGTGCAGTGGCTGCTCAGAATCTGAGGCTTAGACAGACCCCAGGTCACTGCCCCTGGCTAAGCTCATCCAGGGGAGCGGGGGACTCACAGAACAAGTTCAGCTACGTTGTAAGTCAAACTGAGCTGCCCAGACACCCGCCAATGAGGGACTGAGCATAGAGCCTGCATTTCTATTATGGTGATGAAGGCTAGCGGCCGCCGAATGGATTGGCACAGCCCACACCAGTCCACATCTCCACAGAGGCTGGGCCCTGAGGTCACATCTGAGCCAAGTTCAACACCAGCCCTGAGGGCAAGGGGGCTGCCCCGGCACCTCTGTGGCAGACTCGCAAGGGGCCTCTAGGATCAGGTGCGGGGCTTCTGTTCACAGTCTGCCTTTGGCACCTATTCACCCCCATAAAGATATTTATAGCTGGGCTCTGGTTGGTGTGGCTCAGTGGATTGAGTGTGGGCCTGTGAACCAAAGGGTTGCCAGTTCGACTCCCGGTCAGGGCACACGCCTGGGTTGCAGGCCAGGTCCCTGGTGGGGGGGTCACGTGAGAGGCAACCACACATTGAAGTTTCTCTCCCTCTTTTTCAACTTCCCCTCTCTCTAAAAATAAATAAATAAAATCTTTAAACAATATATTTATAGCTGGGAATTGTAAAATGCCATTTTTTAAGTGACTAAATTCCTGTCTGAAATTCCACAAAAGGTTGTCCAGCCAGCATCTTAGCTTCACGGGCCCATCTGTTATCCATGCCACGAGGCCCCACAGTGGCCAGCCCTTAACAGAAACGTCTGCCAACAGCCACGTGCGCAGCACCCCTTGCCAGCGGGACTGCCCAGCGGGGCACCCACGCTCATGGGGAGCGGCGGCAGGGAGAGGGGACATGTCAAGCCCCCTCAGAGCCAGCCGCCTGGGTTTCCATCAACACCTGCCACCTTTAACTAAGACGGGCCGAAAGAGGAAACCACGTGGAAACGTGACTGCTCGAGTCACGAGAATGAACCAGCGTGAATGTCACGTGGGTGGGTCCACTGAATGTTTGCAGATGACGCCTTTGGGCACATTTGTATCATTCATGTTTCTGGAGCTAGTGAGACCCAAACAGCACCAAAACCTCTTGGGACACCTTGTGCAGTGAACCGAGTGGCGAGTCCCTAACCAGAGGCCACACCCTAATCTCTGGAACCTGTGAATGGTACTTTGTCCAGCAAACAAGTGAGTGTCACCCCAGATGGTGAAAGCTGCATGGGGTTCAGGGTCTTAAAGGAGGAGCTTCTCGGGAGTGTCCAGGCGGGCCCGGGGCACAGGCACATGTGTCCTTGCCAGAGCGAGTCGGGGGTTGGGACAAACACCAGAGTCCAGAGCGGGGGGTGGAGGGGGCAGCCACCACCAAGGAAGCTGCAGCTGGAGGCAGCTCCGGAAGGAGTGAGCCACTACCGACAGTGTGACCTCAGACCCCTAGCTTGGGGCTGTGCGAGGCCAGGTCCCTGCTGTGGTTGCCCCCGCGCCGTCTGTGGTCACTTGCTCCTGCCACCTCAGACAGCGACTGCGTGTCAGAGATAGTGAGGAGGCCCCGGCCCCGGCAGCCCGACCGCGCCCTCACCTTGATGCAGTGGTGGGTGGTGTTGGTGGCGCAGACCAGGTTCTTGTTGGGCCACCCGTCCAGGTCCGAGTCCTCCCCACAGATGAGCCCGTCGCCCGCGTACCCCGTCTGGCACTCGCACTTGTACATGGGGTCGCTGAAGTGGCCCAGGTAGATGCACTCCGCATGCCGGTGGCAGCTGTGGGTCTTGTCTTTGCAGGGGTTCTCGGGCTCACACACCTGGGAGGAAGGGCCACACCTGTCAGCAGGTCTGAGGCTGCGCACTCAGGGCTGCAGCATGAGAGCAGGGGGTGGGGGGATACTTTCCCAGGCAGGGACCCTCCCTGGGGATGCGCCCAGAGACTCAGGACTTGGTTCCTTCCAGAATCACCTGGAGGCAGCTCAGTGGTGAGCATGGCCAGCACGTGTCCGAGCCCCCGCTTACTGTGCGGAGCTGCAGATTCATGAGAACCTGAGACCTGGTTCTCCAGACCCTGTGCGTGACCCCTGAGTGTGGCACCCCAACAAGGTCAGCTCGTGACAGCAGACAGCAGGTCACACAGCCTTCGCCTGTCCCTAGAATGTTGCCCTTTTCCTCCTGTCTCCCAACCGCCGTGTTCCCGGATTCTGGCTGATCGGAGCTGGACTTTGTGCAAAGGGCCCTACTCACCTGCTTTTCTGTCTGAGCCGCCTCCAGGCCGACCCCGAAGGGCTGGGTCCCTTTGTAGCGCGGGGGGCAGGGCAGGCAGTGGAACCCAGGGTCGGTGTTGACGCAGCGGGGGGACTTGCTGGCCGTGGAAAAGCAGACATCGGTGACCAGGGCACACTGCAGGGAGAGCAGACATGAGCCCACCACCCCTGGTCCCACCGCACCCCCTGCTGGGCAGGTACCCACCTCGTCCAGGTCCTCGCAGTGGATCCCATTGCCTAGGAAGCCCACCGGGCAGGCGCCGCAGGACCAGGAGCCGTCAGGGAAGCTGTTGCACCTGGCTCCCGGGAAGCAGGGGTTGGACAGGCAGCCGTCTGCGTGGGGAGGCAGAGAGGTCAGGACCGCAGCCGGCAGGGCAGCCACCCTGGGCTCAGCGCCTCCGTGACCCAGGACGGCCCCAGCTGTGCCCCAAGGCCCTGAGGCCTGTCAGACACTGTGGGTGGCTGTAGAGGAACCGAGGGAATGAGGGACATCATGCGCCCAGGGTCTTGGCACACAGACGCCAGAGGTCCCTGTCCCCGGAGGACGGTCTAGGCCATGAGCTCCACGGGGCTCCCTGCGCCATCGGACCCGAGTGCTCCACGTGGCAGCAGCCCACATGTGAAAACGCAGAGGGACCCAGCACGGCTGGCTCTGCCTGCCCACAATCCATCTTTCTTTCTTGTTGTCTTAACATTTTCTACCTTTGTTCAGGAGGAAAGCCCAGGGGCTGCTTCAGGGATCCCTGCCGCTGCAGGGACGGAACGCAGGGACCGCACAGTCCCTCAAGGTCCGAGGGCGTCCGTGGGGCCCCCCGCACACACCTATAGGGCAGCTCCTCTTGTTGCACATCTGGAGCTCCTTGACCTCCCCCACGCAGGCCTTGCCTCCATGCTGGGGCTCGGGGCTGTTGCAGGCACGCGTCCGCTCCCGGACGCCCCCGGCGCAGGTGACCGAGCAGGCGGACCACGGGGACCAGGGGCTCCACCGGCCATCGACTGCAGGGAGACAGCGGGGACCGCATCAGGCTGGCGGGGCTGCCAGAGGGGCGGGAGGGAAGGCCCAGCGGCGCGGGCCCCCTGAGTGGCAGGAGAAATTGGCAGGAAGCCCTTTGTGGCCCAAGGCTGGGGGTGATGGAATGGACGGAATCTCAGTGGTTTGTTTTTACCTCTGGGAGGAAAGGTCACCCCACCTTGGTGTCTAGAAGCTGAGGACTGGTGACCGGGGGCTGCAGGTGACCTCTGTCACACACATGAGAGGGTGTGTGATGTTGATGTTCATTGTGAACGGTCCCCTTCCCCTTCAGGACAGATGGGTGACGAGTCGTGAAAGCATTCACCCCACATGTGCCCAACGTGGGACCAGCTGTGTCCTGACCCACCTCATTCTGGGCCACCTACTGCTCCCCAGTCTGGTCATCTCCCCTGATGACAGATTAATTGTAGCTCACACGCACTGGACAGTGGGCCAGCAAGGGGCTGGGACGCCCTTCACCACCCGGGCCTGCCGGCCCTTCGCGGATTGAACGGGGTTGTGGACCTGCCCGAACCCTGGTCCTGGCTGCCCCACGGGCCCGCCCCTGCCCACCTCGCCCCACTCACTTGGGCATGGGATGCCCTGGCAGCCTTTGGTCTCTCGGCCGCTGCCTTTGCAGCCCTTGCCCCCCATCTGAGGCACCGGCGAGTTGCAGAGCCGTATCCGGGTGATGTTGCCGGGCCCGCAGGTCACAGAGCAGGAGGACCACGGCGACCAGTGGCTCCAACCACCATCCTGCCGGACTGGCACAGGAGAGATGCAGGGTGTCAGCGGCAGGCCGCCCGGCCCCGAGTTCCGCATCACCTAGGCTGGTGGGAGGGGCCCCAGCCAGAGCCATTGGACAGAGCTGGCTGCCTCCCCGAAAGGGGAGTGGGCAGCCGTCCTTCAAACCCAAAGGCCCGGGCCCGCAGATGCCGACCCGCCCACACAGGGACGGCCAGTGGCCTGACACTCACTGCGGTTGTCACACTTGCCCAGGCTGCAGGCCCGCGTCTGGATGGACGGCCCCAGGCAGGTGTTGCTGGTGACGTCGCAGGACCGCCCTCTCTGCTGGGTGCCGGGCCCACAGGTGGCCGAGCACTGGGTCCACTCGGCCCATGGGGACCAGCCCTCCTCAGCGTCCACTGCTGGGCAGGAAACACAGGCCCATCAAGCCCCCACCCAGTGACTGGTGTAGAAGCGACAGGCACATGACCTAGGATGGGTGTTAACCTCCCGGGGAGAAGGAGGCCCCAGTGATGGGCCCCGGGGGACAAACACCAGGCTCCCGGGTCAGGCCCCAGGTCAGAGTCAGGGGCTGCCCGCTGGGACAGGACAGGAACGGCCATGTGTGGGGCCAGCCTCCATGGGGACACGACGGGACCAGACTCCACGGACCCTCAGTCTGAGTGCTGGGTTCAGGGCTCCGTGTCACACCACGCCAGGCTCTGTCACAGGTGTTAGGTTTTAAAAACCTCCATTTGCTGGTTGGTACTTGGTAAGGAAAACTATCAATTTTCAGTTGGAATTCACAGTTCACTGAACCTCCCCAGGTAGGGAGTTTGCAAAGTGCTGAAGTCAAGGGTCTCGCAGGGCGGGACACAGCAGGCTGGCCCGGCCCCTCCTGGGCGAACTGCTCTCGGCAACATGTGGCCCCTGACCTCCCGGGACCCTCAGGTTCCGGGCAGCCCCGCTGGAGGCTGGACAGCTGTGGCGCGGCACCTGCGTCAGGCCTGTCGCCCACAGTCGCAGCACTGACCCTGAGAGGGGAGCGTCCCTCTGAATTTTACGGGTAACACACCTGAGACCACGAAAGCTACGCTCTGCTCCAAACTGTCATGTGACAACGCTGAGCCTCTCTGAACCCACGCCCCGTCCGCCCGGAGAGGGACATGTGTCCCGGCCTCCAGTGGGAGGGAGGCCCTCCGTCCAGCTGCTGGTCCCCCACCAGCCCCACAGCTGCTCTGTGTAGTTGGAGCCTGGCTCACGCAGACAGACGTGGAGGGACAGAGGGGCCTGGGGGGAGGAGATGCCAGCCCAGAGCCCCGACAGCCCAGGGAGCAGCTGTGCCCACCCCGAAATGCGAGGGTGAGAAATAGTGACCAACAAGCTGGGACGTTTGGAGCTGACGGGAGGAACGGGACCCGCAGTGTCCGTGGAGCAGGGCGGCGCTGCCCGGCCGCGGCGGCACTGGAGCCGGGAGGCTGGCGCCACGGCAGTCGTCAGGGTGCGGGGGCCGGGGCTGTGGACGCCTGTCCTTTCCATCCCCATCTAAGGGTCCCTTCCATGGAGCATGTTTCTGTCACTAGGGTAATGGTCTTTGGCTGTTGCTTGTTTTATTTTGAATTATCTTTTCTCCAAAGGGTGTGTTCACCAAGACTGCTCATCCTCCTGGCCACACACTCAGCACAGCAGGCTGCACCTGACTCTGGCAGCTACTCTCTCTCGAACGAATGTTGGGTTCTCTGTGCCCGGTAGTCCTGGGGCTCAGGCTCCATCAACAGGGGACCGGTACTCGGTCCCCAATTCAAGGGCTCGCGGATGTTTGCTTGTCCCTGAGCAGCGAGCACGGACGGCCAGGCGAAACGTCCCTGTGCAGGCATGGCCCAGTCTCACCCTCCCTGATAAGAAGGCTGAGCAAGCAGGAGGGAGGCCGACGGGCCCCCGCGGCCAAGGCTGCCGTGGCCGCACTTACAGGGGAAGCAGGACGGGCAGCAGTCCCCCTCCAGCAGGGATGGGTTGGCGCAGGTCGCCGGCGGGCAGGAGATCTGGTGGCAGACGGTTTTAAATTTCTGCAGTAAAGAAGGGCACTCATGTAGCACTCATGTGGAAACAAGCCTCGGCTCAAGGCTGAACCGAAAGTGTCCCCGGGACCTGCACCTCGCGGGCCAGACAGCCACAAGGTCTGGGATCACTGCTGTCCTTGGTACCCAGGGGCCTCTGTGTCCCCCTCCTGCTCCTCGCACTGAGCCTGCCCTACAGCAGGCAGTCGGGCCAGCCAAGGGGACGGCAAGGTTCCAGGCCAACACCAGTGAAGACCAAGTGACATGAACCATGGGGCAGAAGCTAAGCGAGCCACCGGCCTGTTTGTGGGCAGTGACAAGCCATCCCCAGACGCCCCTGCTGGGCCCCATGGCCCTCACAGAGCTGAATGGGCCTCAACACCAACTAGAGGGACACCTGGCGGCTCCAGCCCCACTGCCTGTGGCCTCCTGGTGACACTGGACTGGTCATTTTCCCTCCCTGGACCTTGGTTTCTCTGTGTGCAAAGCCAACGAGGCTGATCGCAGCCTTATCTGCAGCTGGCCCTCCACGGCGCCGGCTCTCGGCTGCACAGCAGGGCCGAGCAGGGGCGGCCTGTTCCCGCGCCCCCAAAGGGTGCAAGCGCTGAGGCCTCACCTTGCAGGTGCACTTGGTGCAGCTGTCCACGACCCAGGTCTCATTTTCTGCGAAGAAGCGGCCATCCTGCCAGCAAGCGGACACGTTCCTGGTCTTTGGGGGCCCGCCGATGAGCTCCCAGAGCACTTGGTTGTCGTTCGACTGGAAAACCAGGGCAGGACTTAAGGGCGGACAGGGCACCCACGCTCGGTCATCACGTTCGCGTCAGAAGGACGTCGCCTCGCCCACAGCTCTGACTGCCCTGCCCAGGTAGGAACCCAGCGGCAGCGGGGAGAACAGCGGAGCCGAGACGTGCTGTCCGTGAAGGGAGAGGGTGTGAGATCCCCGCGGAGCCTCCGCCGGCCGATTCACACCTGAGGCCGAGCAAAACACATGGCCTCACAGACGTCCCTTCCCATGGCCGCTCTGCCTGCTCATGGGCTCCTGTGTGACACGTGCTCACCACTGGTTCCCCGGGCGTGTTCCCACCCCTACCCCATCCACGCTCATGGTGGAAGATTCCAGAAAGCGCCCTACATCTTGGGTGCTTTCCCAGCCAGCGCCCTGGCCCTTGCTGTGCCCACTCCCTTGACCACCCCTCGGGCCACCCATCCTGGGCAGTCAGAGCAAGGCCTGGGACCCTTCGCTATGGGACAGAGCTGGGCACGAGCTATGTCCCTGCACAGGACAGGAGGGGGCCTCACACTCCTCCCCCCGCTTCCTTCCTCATGTCCCCTGGGCCACCAGCTGCCCTCATGTCCTCCGGCCTGAGTGTGGTGGGCGTGTGGACGGCAGTGTGAGACCTCATCACTGCTGGCCGCCTGTCTCAAATTGAAACCCCAAATTCTAAAGGCCTTGAGATGCTTTTCTCCTCCCTGATGTGCAGGGGGGATGCACTTGGCTGTGGTCACGTCCTCTGTGCTGGGACAGGCCTGTTTGTCAGACATCTGTGGCCCTTCTCCACCGCATTTCAGCCTCTGAATAAAACCATCATCTTCTAAACAAAAATAGTTTTGTTTTTTTTAACTGGGGAGACGAACTGTCCCTGGGTTGAAAACCCAGTTTGGAGAACGTGTTGCCCATGACTCCATTTTTCATTCTGAATCTGAGGGTCGTCTGTCCAGTGCCCTCCAACCACACGGTGCTCTGACCGACCCCCAGCACCCCCACGCGCCCCCGACACCCACCACCTTCCGCAGGTTCTCGTGCAGCTGGTTGACGACGGCCCGCAGCCCCGACAGCTCGCTGACCATGCTGCCCAGCTCCTCGCAGGACCGCTCACACACCCCGGGCTGCTTCTCCGAGCTGCGGCCCACGTACTCGGTGGTGACCACGGGGCTCAGGTGCAGTGTCTCTGTGTCCTCGCTGATGGCATTGGCTTCCGCTGAGGGGACACACGTGGAGTCTGGTCAGAACTGGCCTTGGGTTGCACACGGCCACCTGCGTGCCTCTCTGTGGGGACGTCACGCCCCCACGGGCATCGGGAGCACCAGGCATAGTTACAGCCGCTGTGTTTCACAGGGGGACCGCCCCTCTCGTGACCCCACCCTGACCCTATGCTGAAGCCACCCACCCGCCAGCTGAGCAGACAGGAGCAGATGGCCCCGGAGACCCCCACTCGCGTCTGAACTGAGCGCAGGCAGCGTAACACGGGCCCCTAGCCTCCCGCACAATGGGCGAGCTTCCTGGTTTCCAGTCCCACTTTTTCCACACGTTCTGACCGCCCTCGACTCCCCGTCTGTCCGCCCGAAACGCGGTTTCTTTTGTCTACTTTCCTGCATTAAGTGGATTCTATTGTCCTTCTGCTAAATAAGTGACTTTCTCAGGGTGTCATTCCCGTGTCCCTGACACTCACACAGTTTCTCTGCTGTGACCCTGGCCCAGGGGATCTCCTCTCTGCCCAGGAGTCCTCGTCCCTGGGCTGGGACACAAACACAGACCTGGGTGGAGCCGAAGCAGGAGCCGTCCCCAGGCACAGCTGGCATGGCTACGCCCAAGGGTCCGGGCAGGATGGCCCCTCGGCCACTGCCGCATCCACTCTGCAGCCACTGTCCCCATTTTCGATGCCCCACCCCATCTCTCACACATCCCGTCATGGAGCAATGACTGGTAAATGCCGCAGCTCTGTGGGGATGGCTGTCATACTGGTTCCTGCCTTGGTGGTGAATCCCCGATATGATTTGCTCTGGTGGTGGGTGTGTGCCGCCCCCTCCCTGTCCTAGAACCGCCCAGAACCACAGGACCCGCACTGGGTGGTCACTGTAGGATCAGACTGACAGTAACGCGCTGCCAGCAGGTGCAGGCCCTGGAGGCCCCACCACAGCACCCCCAGTAGCCTCAGAAGGGCACAGCAGGCAGCCTTGGGCTGGTGCTGGCGTGGGACTGGCACCAGAGTCGGAGCGACCTCCACTCTCCTTCCCTTGCAGGTGGCAGTCTCCCTGTCCTTTCGTGTCACAGCACTGTGCCCACCTGGCAGGCAGCCTGCTTCCAAGGCCATTCAGCTTCATTCAACACCAGGAGGCCCCCAGCAGGGTCCTCTGAATGCCCCAGAGCGATCAGTGCTGGGTGTCACTTCACTGTCTTAGCTTGGCATAGTGTTTTGCTTTCTGATGGCCGCATGGCCAAAACACAATGACCTAATTCACAGGGACGGGGTGCTGGCATCTCAGTCAGGGCCGGACATAGGACGCCCCCAGCAAACGGGACTCAGGAACTGAGTGCCCACATCACAAGAGGCCTGAAGCGTCCTCCTTGCCACTGGCTGGCCAAGAACCAGTGTTTAATTTCCTGTCCTACCTTCTGCTTCACCTAACCAGCCGCTGACAGACACGCAGACGGGAAGATCCAGGCCTTGGTCAGGGACCCGGGGCTGTGGGTGCCCAGGAGCTAAGCCACCTGCTCAGCACGTGGATGCTCAGGGGCCAGAGCACCCGAGTCTCACACCGTGACCCACAGAGTGTTTGTCACAGTTTCGGGTTGACAGGAAGACATGGTCGTAGTGAGGGTGGCTTGTGGCAGGGAAGAGCCTCCTGTCTGGGGCTCTCAGACCAGGTGCTGGCCAGCCCGGCTGCTCACAGGTGGGGACCCCCATGCACTTCAACGTCTTGTCTCTGGGCCAAGCAGCGAGCACACGCCTGAGTCACACGGGTATTTGCAAGACTGAGCAACAGGACGCGCTGCGTGGAAAGGGCTGGCAGAGTCGCCCTCGCAGATTAAATGCCGGAGCGAGGCCGGCCGGCGGCTGGGTGTGAACTGCAAACGGGACAAGCCGACGGCCTGGCACAGCGCCCTGGCGGCAGCCGCGGCAGCACGGGGACGCGCCGGAGCCCAAGACCCACATCCGTCGCTCCTCAGGGTGATCCCCACCTGTTCCCAGGCTGGCGGCTTCGCGTGTGATTAAAGTTGTGTTAGATGCCACTGATCTATTTTTTGGCTTGTAAAGGGATGATTTTGGATTAAAACATATTCAACATTAATTAGTCCCTCAAGCAATGTATGATTTTATGATGGCAACCTGTCTAGGATGACCCGCTAACTTTATTCAAATACAGGGTCCAGCACAAATAACACCACCCCTTTCTAATTCCATAAAAATCTTTTATACAAAATCATAAGTATGTGATTCTGTAACATAATAACATCACGCTCAAGCACAGCATATGACATTTTAGGCGAAATGTTCAAATCGCTGTTCATCTCGTGCGAGACATCCCATACCCTCCCATCCACGTTCAGCAGCGCTACTTCTGCCAGACCCTGTGTTTCTATTTAAATTCTCTCTAGCCCACATTCACACACACACAACACAGAAAAATCCATCCAAGGCAGGAAATATGTTGTTCAAAACACACCTACCTCCTTGGTTTTGCTGACAACCTTTCCTGCTAAGAACGTCTTCCACAGAATTTTCAAAAACCAAGTAGACATTCTGCAGCAAGCCCTGGAGTTATAACAAGGAGAGAGAAGCAGCAGTGAGCAAACCTCAAGTGTCCGAGGTCAGGTTGAGAGAACAGAGTGAAAACACAAGAGGTAAACTTGAAACGGGAGAGTGTTTTCTCTATGCTCCCACCCGCGGCAGGTGCCACCCTGCACCTGTCACCTGTGAGATTGTTTGAAGCAGGACCCAGGCCATGGAGCTGACGTAAGAAGCAGGTGCTCCATGGGGAAGGGAAGGGGGCCCAGGCAGACAGGTAATCGTGTCTCCTGAACGTGTTCTGGGCTGTTCTTCCCTTGCAGGAGGCCCGGATGGTTATTGCATTTGGCAACCCTCAACCCTAGCCCCGGCCACCAGAGATCAGCTCAGTAATTAGTCGCACATCTGTACACCTTTCACTCCAATAACTGAGTCTAAACACACACCCGTTTCAAAAGAAGACATGGGTATCTGGATGGGAGTGATGCACTGACCCTCCACTGAGGACTCGAAATGCCTGTGGTTTTAAAAAGATTCTCTTCCAAAAGCTATTTTAACACAGATGCACACAAAGCTACCAGTAGCCTTTCCCGAGAAAAACAGAGTTGCTCCTTTGTTTCTGCATCATTTCAATAAGGAAGCAGAGTTTGGGAGTGTTTTCAGTCAGCCTGGGGCTACCAGGGGCAGCTGAACAGTGTTGATTCCTTGGTCACCAAGTCCACCTTCCTTCTGAAAAATCAGCCACTATTTGTGCACCTGCAACAACTCGCTCTGCTCATTCCTGGTGCCGCGTGTGCATTGTGTGTGCACGTGTGCGCTTGAGAGGTGTCTGTGTGTGAACATGTGTATGGGTGAGGTATTGGCATACTTGTGTGGGCATAGGCATCATTGTGCATCATGTGAGTGTATGTGCATGGTGTGGTGTCTGTGTGTGGCTTGCGCATGTGTACAAGTGGGTGGGCACAAGCACATACACGTGTCTGTGCGGGCAGGTGTGACATGTGTGCATGTGTACAGATGTGCGCGTGCCTGACCCACGGTACGCCCGCCCCCAGGCCCCGCCCTACACCCCGCCCCGCCGTACGCACCCGGAAGTGACTCTCGCGGGCCGAGCCCTTGGCCACATACATCCTGCTCTTCTCCGCTTTCAGCTGCTCGTAGAAGGGCTCGTCCAGCGCGAAACTGTCGATCAGGTCGCAGCCCACGTACAAGCTGAAGGTCTCGCCCATCACCTGCACGGTGATGTTCTTCCACTGGGCGTCGGCGAGGCCCACGTCCTCCAGGGACAGCACGTGCTGGGAGCCCGCTGCCCAGTAGGTGAGGTCCAGCGTGTCGGCCGGCCCATTGGAGACGATCTCAAACTGCCGGTGCTCGGCGCCGGGGCCCTCCAGGGCCAGCAGCGTGCCGCGGGACTTGCGGTCCTGCTTCAGCGTGGCTGTGAGGAAGAAGCCCTCCTTCTGCCGCATGAGGCGGGTGAGCTGGCCCAGGTATGCCGCGCCCACCGGCGGGATGTAGTCAAACCGCACGAAGCGGTAGGCCGGCCCGCGGGGGTCAGGCCCCCGGAACTGCTTGGCCCCGATGGTCTTCCGGTTGATGTTGCTGATGCTGAAAAGGTCGAAGGCCGTGTCCTCGTCCTGGTCGCCAGCTGCTCAGAGGCACAAAGCAGGGATTACAGGAGGCAGGCGCAAGGCCAGTAGGGACGTCCTCGCCCTCCTGTGCCGGGAAGTGAGCACCCGAGTTCCCTTCCCTTCCCTCTGGGTGCAATGCTACAGCCCTTGGTGTGAAACCTCTCCTCTCCCCTGGCTGCAGCTTGGAGAAGGGTCCCCAAAACAGGGGGTGGTCCCCTAGACAGGTTGCAGAGCGCCCGCCAGGGTGTCAGCCACACTACCACCCACCACTTTGTTCTGCTCGGCTGACACTTTCCCCAGCAGGACTCCTGAGGAAGGGAGCGCGCCCTGCACTCCACCCGACACAGGCTCTGGTCCTCACCCCCAGCTGGACCCTGAAGACCCCCAACTCCCACTCTCGCCCCCCAGATCCAGACATCAGAGCAGGCCTCCCCAATGAGTGATGCCCAGAAAACATCCTAGAACGAAATGCACCCTAGCCTGTCTCCCTGCGTTTTCAGAAAGGACTGGACTATCTGTCTCCTCATGGAGAAAGCTCCAGTCTGGAAAATCACTGCTGCCTTTGCCACGCACTCTCTGGGCGAGAACCTGAGATAGCCACGGGCCTCAGAGCTCTAAACGTGCAGTTTTAGGTCGCCGTCTGGAAGGAAAAGCTGTCAGACCTACCAAAATTGTAACAATTCAAATAATTCAAGATAATTTACTGAGCAGAAAGTTTAAACAAAGCACAACCTTGCATCTAATGCTTGGTGCATGAGAAGAGTGTGCTGCACGGGCTGCTGACGGGTGAGCTGAAGTCCTGCCTTCAGTGGGGCTGTTTGGCAGAGACCCAAAATCCTTAAAATAATTAAAACTTCTGACTCGATTTTACTTTTGGAACTTATCCTCCAGTGTAATTAGAAATACTGGTGAAGATTTTATTTACGAAGGTGTTCCTTGCGGCATCGTTCATACTAATAAAGTAACAATGTAGGTGGGAATTGGCCAAAAAAATTAGAGTTTAGCTTCTGACAGAATATTATGCAGGCATTAAAAATTATGCTATAAAAGAATAAAGACATAGGAAAATATAATACATTTTTAAGTAGGAAGTAAGGTAGAATGAAAAAAAGTTACAAAATGTCAGACACTTCAAGTGTTGCAAATACAGCGTATAGGAAAAAAGAGCTAAAGTGTGCTCAGAAAAAATGTATCTAAGTGGAAAGGTATTTTTCTCTAATACCTGAATGTTATGAAAATAAGTCATTTCCTTTTGTGTAGACTCAAAGTAAACAAGAATTTATTCAAAACGAAGTTAAAAGGGCTCTGACAATTCAGACACTCCCAACTCCAAACCTCACGTTGTCCACCCCTCATCCTTCCCTCGACCCGCCCCCACCCGCGCCCCAGGCCGGCCCGCTCACCCTGAGCTCCGCACGAGGCCCAGAGGGCCGGCAGGACCAGCGTCCAGAGCATCCCGTCTCTCAGCGCAGCCCCGCGGGCGGGCGGGCAGGCAGAGCCTGGTGGTGGTGCTGAGCACACACAACCTTCAGGGCAGATAGGAATTCTCGCAGTGACACTGAAAAGAAGTTTGTGTTTCAAAGCCGGAACCAAGGGATCTGTGGGGGTTAAAAGCTTGCGGGTGAGGACTGTGCTTCTCAGTCAGCATCCTTCGGGTCGCTGAAAGTGCTAACTAGTGATGCCCACTGGCTCTGTGCGAATCACCTTCCAGTACTTAAACTCCCTCATCGTCCTAAGGACCCCAGAGGGAGATGCTGTTACCATTATCATCTCCAGCTTACAGGAGGTGGGGGATCAGGGAAGCGGGGATCCTGCCGCGGCAGGGCTCCGCGGAGAAGCACAGCGGGGACTGGAACCCACGAATCCGCGCCATGGAAACACAGCGCAGGGGAGTGATTCCTGAGGGCATTTTGTGTGAATAGCCAAGAAAAAAAATAGTTGTGTGTAACTTAAATAGAATAAACATTAACTGTACATTTAGTTAGAAATGAACTTGATTTGGAGAATCATAATTACAAAAAGCAAAGCATTCCACTTAGATGGGAGTTTTACTCTGCCTGGCTCTTTTCCTGCAGGCCTGTTTTTCCATTCTCGGGATTTTCAGTTGGCTCAGCAGAGGCTAGACCAGAAGTCAGGAGGCCTGGCGGGCAGCCTGCTCCACGTTAACCCCTGCGGGGCGTCCTTGCCGGGGCCTGGGCTCCCCGGGCCCCTTGGGTGCAGGCACCAAGGCCCAGTGCCTCCCCTATTCGGGATACGAAAGCGCATTAGCAGCTCAGCACTGCAGAAGCCCAGGGAGCTGCCTCTCCAGAAGTGTTTGCTAATGTGGCAGAGCCGGCTCCTGCACGGAGGGACTTCCAGAGGGCCAGGAACCCAGATGCCTGTTTTACACCATCTGCCCCCCAGAGGAATCTGAGAATTGGCTGTTACAGCCAACACCCCGGGCTGCGGTGGCCCGGGCAAGCCCAGACCTGAGACTGCAGCGCACGGTGGGCTTCCCCAGCTGTGGCAGGAACTGTAGCCCTTAAAATGCCCACCTCCGGGGGTGGCAAGGACTAGATGGAATCGGTCAATACTTGCGAGGGCTCATCTAGCACAGCAAACCCACAGGCTTGGTCACACGCCTTGGCGGGGCTTCCACCCAGAAGGCTCCCAGTGGGACTCCTCGTGGGGCGTCAGTGCCAGATGATGTCAGCTGGGTTCTCACGAGGACCAGGGGCTGTGAGGAAACATTTGTGTCCTCGAGCTCCGCAGTGTGGCCCCCACACCCCGGGCCTGCACTGCGCCCTTGTTCGCCCACCCGACCTGCACATCTGTGCCCCGTGGACAGCAGGCAAGGCTGACCCTGGCGAAGACAGCCTCCACCAGAACGTGGATGTTAACTTTCCGTACCCGGCTCCCAGAGCCTGGGCTTCAGCAGAGTGAATGGGCTCTGCTCTAACCAGTCACACCCTGTGCTTCCTGAAGTAGAAGTGCCCAGGGTCTCTGCCACGTGCCCAGTGAGCGGGAGGGTCCCCTCCAATCTCACACCATGGTGAGTGGCACACAGGCTCGGGCGTCGTGGGTGCCATGGCCCCACACTCAGTGTTCATCGTGCAGGTTTTGCCAAAGGAGATTTTTCCAATCTGCCACCGAGTCTGATACTTCTGCCACCGAGTATCATGAGAATGTCTGAATATCTTTTAAAATTCTTTTTGTACCAGGCACCGCAGCAAAAACAACTTTCGGACAGATAACTGCTTCCCCCACCGAGGGACATGGCCAGAGCTGGGCTCCTCAGGCTACAGCAGCCCCCGGAGGGAGAGGGGGATACCTGCGGGCGACCTTCCATATGCTAATTACTCCAACCGCGCACTGAGGACTGCCAGCCTTTCCATATGCTAATCCCGCCACCTGTGAGGCGCATTCTGGGCACTTTCCAAGGACTTCCTCCTTCTTACCCATGTATTATTATTATTATTATTATTATTATTATTATTATTAATTATTTATTTTCAGCTATCAGTAATGTTTACCACTGAAGTCTCTATAATCTCTCTGATTAGTTTCTCAAGTTCTCAGGAATTTTTTCCTAACTTCTTCATCGTGGCTCCCCTCAAATAACAAATCCTGACGTGCAAACTTCTGTAGCTGAACCTGTAAGCGTTTGCCCAGGTCCCCAGGCAGGGACATTTGTGAAGCAACACATCATGAGGGGGTCGCAGGAGCCAAGGAAGGGCTCAGCATTTCCACTGCCCGGGGCAGCATTCCCACTGCCCATGGCAGTCACAGAGTGCCCGGCGGGGACACAGTGCCCTGTGTGACTGTCACAGGCATGGGACAGCCTTCAATTATAAAGCTGTGTTCACGTTTTCCTTCTCCCTTCTTAGAAATCAGAAAACACTTCTCCAAAAATTAAACTACAATGAAATGATTTGGTAAAGTTTTAAAAAAAGTCTTACCAGTAAGCGAGAAAGCTGCAGGGCTGCTCAGGGCTGGGACGGAGTGGGGGGCGGTGGTGGGGTGGGGTGGGCTGGGGGCGCAGACGGCCCTCTGCAGGCGGGCAGGCAGCGGGCAGGCTCACTGGGCTCTGGCAGCGGCCACGGCTTTATATGCTGCTCCTGTCTCCAGCAAGCTTAATTCATTCCCTCGAAGGAATGACATAATTCCTCCTCCTCTCGGGAGGACCACAGAGGAGGAGCCAGACAGGAAAATCGCTTTTCTCCTCTCAGGAAATAAAATGCTATAAATAAAACCGGCCAGAGAAAGAATGCAAGTTCTCCACTTAAACTGTGCCTCCTGTTGCCCCAAATGAGGCTGGCCTTTCCAAATCAGCACAGCAAGCCCGTGGGATGCAAAGGGGCAAGGGATGCACATAATCAGTCTGCAACCAATGCTGCTTTACACAGATGAATTAATTTGTCATGTGCAAAAAATAATATTTAATCCAAAAGCAAGTGGATATGTTTCCCTTCCTGCAGCTGAAGGACTGAGAAATGGGTTTGGGAGCACCTACTTGCATCCAAACCCATCACCTTTTGCTCAGTCTTGCCTCTGCCTCTGAGTGTCTTGACCCTGACAGGTCCATGTAGCCCCCACTTTCCAGGGGCACGAACCACCAACAGGGAATCAGCTTCCACCGTGGGCTCAGCAGGAGGTCTGGCATGTGCTGGCGCGAACGCTGGGGAAGGAAACAGTGGCGGCAGCAGACCCTGCCCTTGCCCAGGCTCACACAGGGTGGGGGGGTTGCAGAGGGAGGGTACAGACTGGCCTCTAGAGCTGCTCCCACACGGAGGACACGGGGGGGCGCGGGGCTGGTCAGACGTGCATGGCCCCCGACAGGTCAGGTCGCGTGTTGAGGATGTGTCAGAGCGTGTGCGTGGGACACGCTCTCAGCCAGCCTGGGATCTGGCCCTGTGACCTCGCTGAGGGACCTGGCAGTCCTCACACCTGGCCCAGGGCTGCGCCTGCCGAGGAGGAGGAGGAGGAGAGTCCATCGTTCCCTGTTCCTGCTGTCGGAAGCCTTTTTGTCATGGGAACCATAGACGGTATCGATTTCTGATGACAGAGAGAGGACACTTGACTCAAAGGGTGCGTGTCTTTCCTCCAGTCAGCGAGTTGGTGATAACGTCATTTGAATGAAAAAACCGGGACTCCAACTAAAGTGATGTTTTCTCGTACTCCAAAGGAGATTGTATAACCCAATTTCCCTTAAAAACTTTGTAGCCAATAATTGTCAGTTTACAGGTTCACCTTAACTGGCTCACCGGTCGTTTGTCCCTGTGGCCAGAGGTCAGCCCCTCTCTCAGGGGCCAGCAAAGGGACTTGAGTGCGTGTCTCTACCTGCTTGCCCTCTGACCTGCACACGCCGAGCACAGCTGTAGATGTTTCCAGAGGACACAGGCGAGGATGGCAGGGACACCGCCTTCACTGAGGAGGAGGAATGAGCCAGAAGGAAGGGAGGCCGTGCTAGGAGGAATGCCTGGCCTCAGGACGCCTGGCCAGGATCCACAGGAGATGGATCTGCCCTGGCCTCTTCCAGAGGGGACGGTCAGAAAGGGCTTCTTGCGGAGGCAGAACCTGAGAGAGCCAGCTGGGTCACTGGGCAGAGGGGACGTCCTAGGGAAGATGCCAGGGAAATGGGTGGGCCCTCAAAGGCGG
>PVJI01005308.1:0-71704 GCA_004026765.1 Micronycteris hirsuta | reverse complement strand
TCCAACCACAGCCCCTGGAACCTGTGAGGGGGGAGGGAGTCAGCGGGAGCCAGCAGAGGCCGGGGGCCCAGGGCCCCAGCCCAGAGTTCTGGCCACACAAGTGATGAGATGCCTTTCTGGTTTTGACACACCCCACGTGCTGGCCCCTCCACAGCAGCCAAGGGAGCTCGTGCCGATGGACTGGCTGGTTCTGGAAATTTCCAGCCCCCTGGGCACTGCTGACAAAGTGGTCAATGCAGTGCCATGACCCCTGTTCAGTGAGAGAGGATGTCCCCCAGCCTGTCATGGAGACAGGCTTGTGCAGGAGAACGGACTGATGTCAAGGATGCAGCAAGAAGGGACGCCGAGACCCTCCTGATGAGGACGGTGTGGGGATGCCGCCAGCCTGACCGTGAGCACTTTGTCAGCAACCAGAGGGGACATGAGCAGACTCCTGGCTGTGGCCAAGCTGGGACGACTCACACGGGAGAGGACAGCAGCCTGTCAGATGGCCTGACCTGGTCGCCTGGATGGGACCACTGTCAGAGCCAGAGGTCAGCTTGCTGTCCCCAGCAGCAGCCTGGCCCCAGCAGCCTTTGTAGAACCCGGCAATCCAACACCCACACTGGGTGGGAAGCGGAGGGGGAGGGGGAGACACGGGGCGCCCAAGCAGAGGACAGGCCATGACCAAGACACAGTGGCAGCCAGCCGGGCCGCACCCCTGTGCAGGGAGCAGCAGGCCTGGGTGGAGGAGCAGGAGGAGCCCGCAGTGGCCGGCGGGGCCAGGGGAGGGCCAGACGCAGGAAAGACATGGAGGGTGGCTCCTGAGTGCCACAGGTGGACAGTGTCATCGAGGCCAAAACGTTGGAAGGATGTGCAGAACCCTCACAACACCCCTGACGTGTGACCCTGCGCCCCACAGGTGCCATCGGGCTAGCGTGTCTGCTCCTGGGGCCAGAAACCGCTGGTCTGGCTCGGAACCGTGTGGTGTGGGGGACCACAGTGTGTGGGGTAGAGGACATCCATGCCAAGAGCGGGCATGCCACGGAAGAAGGGACAGGTCTCTGCACACGAGGTCCCCCGGGGAGGGGGCTCTGCAGTCGGCACCCAGGCTGAGCGCCCGTGGCAGACTGCTGCGGATGGGCTGGGGGAGCCGGGAACGTCTCTGAGGCCGGAGACAGGTCAGAGCCCTCGTTGTGGGGGTGCCAGGCCGGGGCACCGGGCCGCTCCTCACAGCAGGATAACGTGAGAAGCCTTCGCGGGGCTCATGTGTCCCCTCGCACAGGCATGGGCTGAGGCCAGTGCAGGTCCCACCCCAGGCACATGGATGGGGTTGTCCCCGCACAGGGGCAGCACAGCCCCCGTCCAGGCCGCACTGGCTCAGCTCCAGGCTCTGGATGTGTCCTGGGGCAGGAAGGAGAGGGGACTGAGAGGGTCCCAGGAGGCAGGGCCACTGGCTCCAGATGTGCCAAGAACCACTGGGCACAGGTGGCTCTGTGGGCTCCGAGGCACATTTAGAACTTGTGCTGGAAGGAGATAGGCTAAGGGTCCAGCTTCCTCCTGGCAGCGGCCCCCAGTCACAGGAAACACTCAAGCACCAACTGGTGACCCATGGACCATGGTCAGAGATGTGGTCAGGACTCGGGCAGCTGGCGGGCAGGACTGAGCATGACACCGAAAGGGCAGGGGTCATTAGGTCACTCAGGCTGTTGACGCAGGACAGAGTCTGGTAGGTGTCAGGAGTGACGGATGCTCCACAAATATCTCCGAGTTGAAGAATGAACACATTACTCCACATGCAGACAACAGAATGGTCACTGTGTCCCTTTCCCCGTGAACATGCCAAGGCAGCAGTTCGGACAGAATCAAAGGAAGGTGAGCCACCAAGCACTTGCCCAGAGGGGGAGCTCCATGCCACCCCAGGACAGGCCTGGAGCCCTGGTGGGCAGTGTGGGGCCTGGGGTGAGCGCCTGAGGGCGGACACCATCACTGTGCTGTGTGGGGGGCCAAGAGGAGCTGCGGGGGCACTGGACGGGCTCCAGGACCCGAGGGCTGCAGCAGAGAGCTGGGAGCTCAGGGATGTGAGACTTCCCAGTTCGGGGCATCTACTCCCTCTTCGTTCCCCCAGGGACTATGAGTCAGCCAAAGGGCTTTCTGGGCCCTCCTCTGGGCGGGGAGGTTCGGGAACGCGTGCGGTCGTAACTGAAAACAGAGGGAAACAACAGCGTGTGACTCCCAGGCCAGCACATCAGGGCTGGTGGCAGCAGGAGAGGGACATTCCTGAATGGAGCCCACGGGGACGGAGGCCAGTGGGTGAGGTCACAGTACGTCCACGCTCAATGGGAACTTGGCTCAAACAGAGGCTGGCAGCTGGGACCAGGGAGGGCGGAGGCACCAGACCACAAGGTCCCCAGGGGGAGGGCGATGTGGGGACAGCCCACCCCAGACAGCATGGATGCACATGGTGAGGATGAGCCGGGAGCCTGGCTGCCAGCCCAAGCCAGCTGTGGAGCTGCCTCTTCCCTCTGGGCCTGGTGTTCGTTCACTCCTATGAAACAGGTGTAATTATTGGCACAACGCCACCCTGGAGCTGGGCCCAGGCGAGTGCATGCGGCATCAGGGAGCCCTGCCCCAGGGGCCTGTCCCTCCACGCCTCTAACCACTTAGGGAGCCGAGCACAGTCCCACCTCCCAGGAGCCTGGAACTTGTCTCCCCGCAACCCTGGTCCCCCGCCTGCAGGGTTCTGGGGCAGGCCTCCCCCATCCCATGTTTAACATCTGTCCACCACTCTACACAGCGTGACCACTGACTCTGTCCCTCTGGGGGCTGTGGTGAGGCAGGCCCCGGGACAACAGGCTGCAGGGCCACAGCTCCTGTCCTGCTCAGACCCCAGGAGCTGACCAAGCACTCCTGCCCAGGAAGACGTGGGACTCGAGTCTCTTCTCACTGGCGCACGGGGCAGCTGCGGGCTGCGCTGGGCCGGTGCTCAGGAACGCCCGTGGCCCACCCAGTTGCCTCGAGCTGCCTGTCCCTCCCCACAGTGCCCAGAGGTCACTGCATGGATGGCACCGCGGGAACCCCAGGGACCCCTACTGTCCTGAGAGTAAACCACTCCCAGTGCCCCCATGGCTGGTCCCTGCCTGCCCACCCCCCGCTTCTGCTCCCTCAACCCATCTGCAGGGTGCCCCCAGTGGGACTCTTACGGACCCTGAACTTGCTATCCCTTCTGCCCCAAACACCATCCATCAGCTGCTCAGGCGGCTGGTTCTCTCAGGACTAGTTTCTCAGGTCTCAGGTCTCAAATCCCCCCAGATCAGCTGTCCCTAGGCCCTTCCCCCCCACTTGCCCCCCCCCCGCCGTCACCATGTCTCTGAGCACCCCCCACTCTGGAATCACCTCAATTTCTCGTGTGTTGCCTTGTGTCCCCTCTCCTCTCCCGGGACCATGGTCTCCGCCAGAACAGAAGGTCTGGACACCCTGGGCGCAATGTCCTCACAGCACGCGTCCGAGCTCCCAGAACTGGCCGAAGTCACGAGGGGCCAGTGTCTGTGCAGATACCCGTCCTGGGCTGCTAGTCGTGAGCTCTCTCAAGGGACCTGATGATTGACAGGTAGAAACCCATGAATTACCGTCTCAGTTTACAGGCCCAGTCCGTCAGGATTGGTCAGTGAGCACTGTGTGCCGGGGGCGATGCTGGTCCCTGAGCACGTTCATTCCCGCCGGGAGGCTGGGAGCCAGAGGGAAGACAGCGCCAAAGGGCCTCACATGGAAGGCCTGACAACAGCCGGCCGCACTCCCAAAGACAAGTGTGAGCTGCTCCCACCGCCGCGCCCGACGTCCTGGTGACGGAAAGCCCCGTGTCCGCCTGGCTTTCGGCTGGGCTGCCCCAGTTACGGGTTCCAAGTCACAGTTTGTGGTCAGGACTGGGAGGCAAGGTCCAGGATGCTGCTTAAGGACAGGGACAGCTGGCCTGTGAACGAGCTGACCTGACGACGGCCTACTGTGTGCAGGAGCAGAGGGTGAGCTGGAACTTCTAGAAAACCAGCAGAGGTGGTTGTGGGAGCCCAGCACTCGGGGGTGGGGCCCAGTACCCAGATAGACGGTGTGGACCAGGCTCCGTGGGAACGGCCGCCTCCTGAGGGGTCACTGACCGAAAACGGGAAGGTGGACTCAGGACACCGACAGGGAGGTGCACCAGGGTTAAGAGCCACCCCACTGTGTGCTGGGTCCTGCTGGCCACCGTGCGGCCCTGCCTGTAATCAGCACAGCACAGCGCAGAGCGCTGCCGTCTACCGCATCAGGGACTGAGGATCAGAAAGGTCCATGGTTGGTTCACAGTGACAGCGGCAGAACTGTCCTGCGTGTCGGTAGCCTGGCCCTGCCCTGCTGTGTCCCCAAATGTCACCCACTGACGCACGGGTTCCTGGAAACACTGGGGAATGTGCCGCGTACCACAGAGAGCTCAGCTGGGGGCCGTCCAAACACTGGGGCTGGACACACATTGAGTTTGTCCTCAGGATACATCTGTGAGCAACCTTAGGGTCAGGACCACCCTCTTCATTGTCCCCCGCCCCAACTCTAGCACAAAGGAACTTGGGAAAGCACATGGGACAATGGACTGACAGACAGATGGACAAAAACATGCAAAGAAACACAAGCTTGTGTTACTTGAGTTTGGAGTCGCCCAAAGTGAGAATGAGCGCAGAGAGCACACCAGGCTCCCACGTGGGCGAAGCCAGAGCCCAGGGTCCGAGGCCCAACAGTGGGAAATAAGCCTCCACCCAGGGGCCTGGGTTTTGGGGCAGGCGGGGGCCACTGTGAAAGTGTTCCCAGGAGAGCCCGCACGCTGCCGGGCGGTATGGGAGGCAGCAGGTCGCTCGGGCCATCCTCCACCCGTCTGATGTCTTATGAGGACGAGGGAGTTCCGGTCGGGGCCAGGCTGCAGGTCTCCATGAGCCTTCATGAGGAAGAGGAAGCTGGGCCCGAACAGGCCGCGGCGGACAGTGGCCTGGGGTGCAGCAGGTGCCCACACCCCTCCCCCGAGGCCCTCCTGAAAGCACTTAGTGTGCAAGTGTGACCCGAGGCGAGGAAGTTAGGCCAGGAGTCACAGCTGGACAACATCAGCCAGACCACAGGGACCGCATGCTGGGAGAGGCGGGGTGTCGCGTCCTGCACTGTGGGGGGTGGCTGAGAGGAGCTGGGCAGGGTGCCAGGGGTCCTGGGAGGCCAAGAGGTTCAAAGAAGGGCCTGGGCTTAATGAGGAAATGAATTTCAAGAGAAAATCTGGGGGCACTGCACTCACAGGAGGGGTGAGTGGGGTTCTGGGGGTGCAGCGGGGCAGACCTCAAGCCTGGACGTGTTGGGCCACTGAGGGAGCGAGGACTAGGCCTGGGCAGCCCCAACTCTAGAAGGTTCTTGAGGCTGGGGCTACACAGGGAATGCAGAGGTGGACAGAGATGACACCAGAAGGCAGTTTGGGGGCATTCCTGTGACGGCCCAGCCAAGACACTTGGAATTCCTCAAAGGCATGCCCTTCCTCAGGGAACTCCAAGCTGGTCCACCCCCAGGTCCCGGCTGAGCATCGTCACCCGCCTCTCACAGGACGCCAACACCTCTGGTGAGGCAGTCTCCGGAAGGTGGCTGCAGCTATCTCAGCAGGGGACCTTGAACCAGGCTGTGCCTGCGTCCACCTGCAAGGTCACCTGTGTTCTTGAAATGTTCTGTGGGACCTTGAGACTGGAGGGTGCGCTCCGTCTCCTTCAGTGAGAAAGCCACTGTGCACACTTCTGTCGTTTGACTTACCGGGTGCCTGCTGCTTTCCTTTGCCTCGAACCCTGCGGGAGACAGACTCCGGGCGCCTGCAGCACCACCAGCTCGAGAAGGTGGCTGCGGCTGCAGGGCAGTGCTCGCTCGCCCAGGCTGGACCAAAGGAGGGCTTTGCTCCGCACTGTCCTTTGGGAGGAGAGAGACTGCACGGAGTCACCTGTGGTGTCTGGGGAAAGGGTGCACAGGGCGGCACAGCCTCACAGGCAGACCCACGGGACTGATGTCACATGGAATTGTCATTAGGCAGGAACCTGAGCACAGACACGTGACGGGGAGACACGAGCCTGCCGGCTCCATGCACATCCCTCACTGTGGACACGTGTGTGCTGCGTTCCTGCGGAATTCAGTGCTCAGAGCAGACGGCAGAGGCCTTGCAGGGCGGACTGTGACCGAGCCCACTGGCATGACAGGTGGGAGTATGGTCCCGACACAGAGCAGACCTATCCTTTCACAAAGGGCAACCACCAGGGAGCATAGAAGTATCGTCTTTCCTTCCAATGCCATTGCAGGTCACGAATAACATCATGTTTTGCAAGACATCATAGACTGAATGACCTCATGAGGCAGGCGTAGGGCCTTCGTCTTCCCTTTAACTGTGCATTGCTTTCAGAAGTACTGGGCAAGACTTTTGCCTCAGGGCTTTCCCAAGAGAGACACCCCTGCACCATTCACGTACACAGACAGATCTATCATAAGGACCTGGCTCCTACCATGACGGAGGCTGACAAGGCCCAGTCAGCAAGCCGGAGACCCAGGGGGGCTGATGCTTCAGGTCCAGGCTAAAGGCCGGCAGCTCCACATCCCAAAAGAGCCCACGGAGGAAAGCGCACGTCCAAGTTCAGATAGTCAGGCGAGGAGACTGTCTGATATTCATAGGGGGGGCCAGCATTTTCAGTCTGTTCAGGTCTTCAACTGATTGGTCGGGGCCCACCCTCATCAGGAGGACCATCCACTCTACTCAATGGTCTAGAGACACGAATGTTCATTCCACCCAAAAACACCTGCACAAACATGCCCGGGGCGACGTTTCACCCAGTGCCTGGGTTCCCCGGAGCCCAGTTAAGTAGAGACATAAAACTAACCATCACGACTTACATGAGCAAAGATTTAAACACAAAAGAGGAGAAGGAGAAGCATCCCTCCGATGAGTGGAGTTCTCGATGGGCACAGGCCAGTAATCAGCTGCGTGAACACTACTCGCAGCTAGAAGTGCAGGAAGCAGCAGCTGTGAGCTGATCGATGACGGGAGCATAAAAGGAAGTTTCAGTCATTTAAACATTTGATCCTGAACGTGTTTCTTAGAGTATGCCTTTTATTATTTAGATTTTGAAGCTATTGAAAAACAAAATACAAATTTTCTGATCAAAAAATTTTATGAAGTTATTTTTTTTAATCAGAAAAGCAGTGAGAAAACCTGTATGACAGGTTCTTAATTTAGCTTTTAAAGGTTTACTAATTTATATGATGAAGCACCGAGCACAGTATTAACCTAGTAGTAATGTGCAAGTTCTTAACTGAAATTGTCGATTCAAAAGTGAAGATGGTGATCTAAAGATTAAGGAAAATTTGGTTAAAAAAAGATTTCAGGGTGTCCAAGACTTAAACCAAGCCTACAAAAATAATGCAGTTTAACTGGAATTTCAGTGCTTACATTTCTTCATATTTCTTCTAATATCTAGCATGTCTCTACGACTAGCTCTAGAAATCTTAAAATCTGGTCAATTTTTATTTAACAATTTTATTTTCTATTTTTTAACGATTTTATTTATTTTAAGAGAGAGGGGAAGGGAGGGAGAAAGAGAGGGACAGAAACGTCAGTGTATGGTTGCCTCTCACATGGCCCTCACTGGGGACCATGGCCCGCAACCCAGGCATGTGCCCTGACTGGGAATCGAACCGGCAACCCTTTGGTTCGCAGCCTGTGCTCAATCCACTGAGCTACACCAGCCAGGGCTATTCTTAATTTCCTTTTCAAGTAATTTCTTTAGTGTATCAAAACACAACTGATTTTTATATGTTGATTTTGTATCCTAAAACTATGCTGAACTGATTAGTTCTAACAGGTTTTTGTGTGTGTGTGGAGTTTTTAGGGCTTTCTACATATAAGACCATGCCATCTACAGAGGTAATTTTACTTCTTCCTTTCTGATTCAGGTGATTTTCTCTCTGGAAAACTTGCTCTGGCTATGACTTCAAAGTTTTATGTTAAACAGGTGTGAGGAGTGTGAAAATGTTTGCTGTAGGCTTCTCATACACACCCCATTGTGTTGAGGTCAAGTCCTTCTATACCTAATTTATTGAGGGGCTTGACATGGAAACCCACTGAATTTTTTCACCTGCTTTTCCTGCATAATGAAACACTCACGTGATCTTTATCCTTCATCCTGTCGATGGGTTTATCACCTGGATTTCCGGGTGCTGAGCCACACTCGGGTCTGGGGTCAAATTCCACTTGGTTAGGGTGTAGGATCCTTCACCACACTCAGGAATTCGTCTGCTACTATTTTATCGAGGAACCTTGGTTTGAAGTTGTTCTTGTATGTGGCGTCTTCCCCTGGTCGGGGGTCAGGGTGATGCTGGCATCAGCGTTGCTAGTGTTTCCCCTTCTGTTCCAGAAGAGTGTACGAAGCAGGGGTGTCAATTCCTCATGAAACATTTGCTCGAATTCACCTGTGATGTCGTATGGTCCTGGGCTTTTGTTGTTGGAAGGTTTGGATTATTAATTCAATCTTATTTGTTATCCATCAGTTCAGGAATCCTGTGTTTTCTTTATTCAAGCTGAGGACGTTGTATGTTTCAATGAATTATTCCACTTCTGGTTATCCAGTTCATTGGTGCACACTTGTTCACAATGGTCTTCTGGTTCACAATGTTTTATGACCTTCTGTTTTTACTTTCTGTGGCTTGAGTTGTAGTATCTCCTCTTCCATTTCTGATTTTATTTGATTCTTCTCTTTCTCTCTCATCTGCCAAAATGCTGGAACAGCCCTCCTCTCTGCACCCCACACCCCGTGGGAGAGAGGGTGGCGAAGGTGGGGAGGACAGTGCCTGCCGTGGGCGAGGGCCAGCAGGGGCAGGCCCAGGACCGGCTCTGGAAGGGCAGCTGGCCTTGGGTCCCCAGCAAAGACCAAAGAGGGGACTTTTGCTCTGGTATGTCGTTCAAGGGCATTTGGTGATGTGCGCCAGCGCGGACGCCGAGCTTTTGGAAAACTTAATCATGAAATTGTATCTGTAAAATAAGCACCAGTCACTTCCGTCTCTATGGCTTTGCATCGGAGTGTCTCTGAGAACTGGGGCACTGCCTCCCGGAGCGCCCCGGAGCCCGCCGCAACCCGCCGCAGCCCGCCTTCCGTGCCTGACCCTGACCTTGGTTCTCTGGCCTGTAAAACCTTCCTGGCTCCCACTCAATCGAGAAGCTATAAAAAAATTATGATATGATCTTTTTATCTAAGTTTATTAGTTTTGCAACTTCTTATGTGATCCCAAAATTGATGCCAAATCCAAACACAGTGGAATGACCCATCAGCTTTACCAGTTGTCACGAACTCAGTATCTAGAAATGAGTTTACATCAAAGGTTTAAAGTCCCACAATGCCATCACTTGTTTTGCTCAGCAAGGTTTATGCTGTTTATGCTCAGGATAAATTTTTCATGCCAGATGAGTAGGAAGTCTGAACAACTTCCCTCCCCAATTCATTTCCCGACTGATAAGCAGCGAGCAGCATTGCGGAGCTTCAGACTCGTGGGCCAGAGACAGACTCGGCTAGACCCGGGCCCAGCTGTGTGGTCCAGGCCGAGCCACACTGACTGCCAAGTGTGGCTCAGTAAATCGATACATGCATACCACCACGTCATTTGAGGATTATATAAAATAACTTATATGAAGCAAGTCACCAGGCTTAGTAAGATTTCAACGAACGGCACTGCTTGAATTACCACGTCTAGTGACATTAATGACCCAGGAGCAGCGACCGAGGAGCCTGGGATGGGACCTGAGCGTGAGCTCGGCCATGTCTGATAAGCAGGTGCAGGCCTGTGGAGTGAGCTGGGCCCAGCACACAGAACCTCCCCGACGAGCACCTACCGGGACCCCATCACCCACCAGAATGTCTCCTGCTAATAGTTACGCCAAGTTCTCTCCAATGAAACGGGTGATAGCAAAGTGGGTGTTCCCGAGACTCCTGCATGGTACGAACCCGTGAGAAATGACTCTCTGTCAGATCTAGTCAAATGCATGTCCTGGCTTGGGAGACCCCAGAAAAGGAAGCAGAAAAAGATAGCAGGGAGTTCAGAACATCTATGAGTTAGGAATTGGTTTTTTGTTTCTTTGAATTAACATGTGAGATGTCTGTTTAGTGTAAAACCTCCACCAGGTCCCTAAACTTGGAGCTGGAGGACTCAGTTTGTGCAGCCAGTTCAGAGAGGCTTGGCGCTCCCTTCCTGCCAGCATCGCTGAGGTGGACAGCGTGGTGATACCCAGCAGGGGTCCTGTGTTTGAACCACCACGGAGGATGATATTTTCAATAAGAAGAAATTATTGTTCCCCTGAAGGTTACAAGGAATGCTGGTCTCAGGAATCAACACTTTGTTTAGTCACCGACCTTGATGGCTAAATCATGTAGAAGGCAGACAACCAATGTCACTATTGATCTTGTAAATTACAACTCAAAACTGTTCAGGACAAAGCAGGTCTGAGCCAGGTGACAGAGAAGCAAAAAGTGTCACCGTGGTCAGAAATCAGACCATCAACACGCCCGCCCCGCCTCCACCAGTGGGAAGAAGTGGCCCTTGTCCAGGACCCTCCTTCCTCCCCACTCTGAGAGGCAGCCTTGTCCAGCAGGCGGCTGATGCCGGCGCTCACGACCCTTCCTGCGGAGAAGCCCCCGCCCAGTGTAGGGCTTCCTCTTTCATTCCATGAGATACTTTTGTGACCTTCATTTCACTCTCAACAGCTTCTAACCTCGTTCTTTCTCCTCTTCCAGCAAGGTGTCGGGGTGCGTATCCCACCTGAGCGCCCTGTAAAACAGAGTCGCTGGCCACAGTGAAGCCCCGAGTCTGGGCGCAGAGGGCAGGATCTGAAGGGAGCCCAGAGGCAACGCACGTGTTTAATGTGCCTCTAGCCAGACATTCCGTGTTCTCTGTAAACTGTGTGCCATCTGAAACGGCAGAGAGCCTGTTGCGGGCCAGCCTATACCCAGTCCATGAACACTGATTTGTGGAGAACCAGCCCACACCCATTTCTTGGCACAGTCAGAATGGATAGGACGCCTCTGCACAGCGGAAGGCGACTTTGGGGCAGTTCTTCACAAGTCTAACCTATGGCTTGCATACTTTGACTGCACTGCTGAGAATTAGCAATTCTCACTGACCTGCATTTACGACTAAGGCTCCTGATTATCATGGCTGTTCCCCACACATGAAAGCGTTAAGGAGAAGAATTAGCCATTAAGCAAGTCAGCCACCTGAACGCTGAAAGAAAAAGTTTGCTAATTACTGGAAGAAGCCATTGCTTAAAATAAACAATTCGCTCTGAAACTCAAAATTTATTGCTTCTTTATCTTGAGCAAGAATGTTTATTGAACCAGAGATATAGGAAGAGAAAATATTTTAATAGCTAGGAAATTTAGTGAAAAGCCATAAACGTTAGTTAGGATTTATACTTCAGAAAATTGTAGATAAGATCATCTGTGCCTAGAAATATACTTCAAAAGCAGCTAATTGGGTTAGGAATACTTTGACTTACATGACATCTCTCTCTCTTAAATTTCCTAAGCACAAGACCTACTTTTACATATATTTTTAATTACTTATTTAGAGTTATTTAGGACCTAAGAAAAATATATATGTCTAGCCAATTATTAGTACCTAAAATAGTTAGTACTAATATTATTCTTAGTCATTTGATTGATAAAAACAATCATTTGTGAAAATTGAAATGTTCTGTGTCTTTTGCTCATGTGTCAGCCCTTGACGATTTATAACATCTATCTGTTGCTGATTGTAAAAACCTTCCCTATAAAAATAAAGAGAAATTCTCATGGGCTGTCAGTCGGAGCATAGAGGCCCGGCTGTCCTCCAGCACTCCAGAGAGAGGGTGTGTGGATCCATTCCCCTGCCCTCCGGACTCCACTGACGGTGTCCGGATCCATTTCCCTCTCACCCCTACCGTCCATCCTTTGGGGACCTGGAGACCCACCAACGCTGGACCTCGGCAAGAGCCACAGGGTTCAAGCCTCACAGCTGCCCAACAATGCCACGGAACCTGCCGGCATGCCCTCCAACCAAGGTCACATGAGGAAGATGTTCTAACAGCGTGACTCATTTCTGTCCCTGACTCATCAGACAGCACTGAGCCATCAGTCTCAGCATGAGTCCGCAGTCCCCCAGCTCCCTGAGCAATGATGCCGCTGCCTCTGCAGAGGTGCGGCTACAGCAGGCGAGGACAGCCTTCTCCTCCCATAGCGGCGCGACCTCCATGGCCCTCACCCCCACACCATGCACCTGCTTATCACCTGTCTGGTGGCAACAAGCCCAGAAACTTCCAAAGGGCTCTGACAACATGAGCCATCCCAATAAAGCAGTGCAGAAAGGCCAAGGGGCAGGAGGCAGGCTTGGCCACAGGGAGGGATGCCTGCCACAAGTCAAACCTTCCTCCTTGCCGCCCTAAGGCCTGCAGAGACGCCACATTTGTCCTCCATTGCACACCCACATGCGAATCAAGGGTCCTGAAGGTTATACACTTGTACAAGATGTGTTTCAGCCTTTGAAAGGCACAACGCAAAGTGACTTCTGAAACTCCGATTCCTTCTAGTAAAAATATCCAGCTTCCGAAGCACCTCTGGATTCCAGTTCATGAAGCACCCTTCCAACAATACACCACACAGGACACTTAACATATTACATGTGGAGCCGATTTTGCTGGGCTTTCCATTCAGGCAGCAGGCCAGCGACCACTCTATGGGTGTTGAGTTAGAGTATAAGCAGGTGCACAATGGTGCAGCCAATACAAAACTTCATTAAAATTACAGCCTTTGTTTTTTAACCTTGATACTGCCGGTCCCACGCACTGATGTTGCCCAAATGAAAAGTTCGCTGTCAGCCCCCAGGAACTGACGCCGCACTTAACGTGTTAATGACACATTTAGAACTTCTTTCAGAGGAATAAGATTGCACAAGAACAGTATATATTTTTAAAAATCTAAAAAAAAAAAACTTTACTCCATTGAAAATGCAAATATCAGATGTGCTTAAAAACACTGGCCCCCTTCACCACATTTCTGCAGGGTCACATACAGTTAGTCGGCTCGTGTGACCACATCAGTTCGGGAATGTCTTCCCACGGGTACTCAGCAGGGATAAGATCCAGTCATCTCCACAAGGCAGCCAACAAGCCTGCTGAAACCCTTCTGATAAAAAAATCTGAGTAGCATATTTACTTCCACGCGCAAGCCAGCCCATGTGCAGGATTCACCTTCTGTCCTCGGGGCCCTTCTCAGTTCCCTCTCTGCACGTCCGGATTTTGGCTGCAGCTGGAGCGATGTTGGCAAGAAACTGAGAGAAGGAATAGGACCTGACTTTGACTCATTAAAGACAGGAAGGCACAGACCAGGCCACGGAGCCTGTTCGCACGAGTGTCCCAGTGTGTTCGCCGACATGCGTTGATGGCTGTACGTGATCAAACATTGCTTTTGTCGTCGATACCCCTCTCAGAAGCTTTTCCTGGAGCCACCTTTCAGGTCCAACTCCCTCTCTCCCCCGCAGGCGGGCAGGACATGTGCCGGTCCCTGGCCACCTTTACAACCTACCTCCACCCACTGCACAACAGCAAGCACTGGGAAACCACCCCACGAAAGCCAGGGAGAGCTCTGACCCACGAGCAGGAGGAACACATGACTCAGGGGTGTGTGCGCTCGGCGAGTCTCACCACGCCCACGGGAGAACAGTTGGTCCCCAGCACTCTCTCCCATGGGACGCTGTGCGGGAACGTCAGGATATCTGCATGTAGACAGAAAGAGAACGTCCTGGCTTCTGTGAGTTAGAGCAAAGCGAACCCAAGGGATCCTGAAGTGGAACAGCAACTGCAAACCCCGAAAACACAAACGAGGTGAAAGAACCCATCCTGTGTGAGTCCCCACGGGCCAAAGCCTGGGAGACACTGAAGACGGAGCGTGTTCAGGGGGTGGGGGTGGGGGCAGAGCAGCCTTACCTCTCATCCTAAAGCCTGAAATGTACCACTTAGGAGTGACGCACGATGACAAATGTTTTTATTCTTCCAACATAAACTCTTGAGGGTTTTTTTTAGACTTTATTTATATTTACAGAGAGGGGAAGGGAGGGAGAAAGGGGGGACACATCAATGTGTGGTTGCCTCTTGTGTGCCCCCTACTGGGGACCTGGCCCACAACCCAGGCTTGTGCCCTAACTGGGAATCAAACTGGAGACCCTTTGATTCGTAGGCTGGAGCTCAATCCACTGAGCCACACCAGCCAGGGCAGAAGGTTCTTAATGTAAATTCATCCCATCAGACTGTTTCCTTCCTATCAATTTATTACCAATAGTGTGCTAAGAGTTTCGGTGAGCAAGAAATAGAAGCACGAATTCATCAACAGGACCATTTGAAGGAGGCAGACAGGGAAACAATCTGGAAGGCCCGTGATTTGTTTGTTGCGGCTGCGAGCAGATGAGGCTGCCAGCTGCGCTCTGCATCCTTCACACCCAGCCCTGGGTGGGAGCCAGGCTGGGGGGGCCTGAGGCTCTGCTCCAGGCTCACACGCTCGTGTTGACCCTGGACTTGACTCCCTAATTCGTCCGGGGTCCAGGGTGGCTGCTGGTGCCAGGAGGACATCAGCTCCACCAGGAAGGAAGGGGATGGAGGAACAGACAGACCACTTTCTAGAAAAGGAGGCTGTGCTTTTGTGTGTAACCCATTGGTGAGAACCCCGCACTGCGGCCACGCTCAGCACAGGAGCTGAGAAACGTGATCTTTCTTCTCAGCAGACATTCATCCACCATGTTCATTTTCTGTGGCTTCTGTAACAAATGACCTTAGACTTGGGGGTGCAAAGCTGCACCCGTGTGTTCTCTCATAGCCCTGGACACTGGTGGTCTGAAACCAGCATCCCAGAGCCAAAATCGAGCTCTCCCCATGGGGCTGATGGGGAATCATTTCCATCCCTCTCCAGCCTCCCAGCCCCTGGGCTCTGGTTGGTCCTCCCACCCCTTACCCAGCTCACGGGTCTTGCTTCAGGGGTCATGCCCCTTCCTCTCCATTAGGTGTCTCTGCCTCCCTCTGGTAAAGACCTGAGATGGCACATGGGGCCCACAAGGATGCTGCAGGGTAACCTCATTTCAGGACCTTTACTTAAACATCATCTGCCGTGCAAGGTAACGGTTCCAGGTTCCGGGCGTCAGGACCTGCTTGCATTGGGGTTGTCATTTGTCCCACAATGTCTGCTGAAATTATCTGGGCACTGGATTCCTGGGGAGCGAGGACAGAAGGACCCTGGAAGACCAGGGTCTCCCTGGAGAACAGAGACCCAGCTGCATGGGGTGGGAGGGATGCATATGGCCCCCTTACAAAGCGAGCATGGACTCTCCCAGAGGGGGAGGTGTGGAGGAGGCCCTGGGGGTGAGCAAGGGGAGGGAACACTAACCACAGTTCTCCAGGGCAGGGCGGCCTCCCACCCACCTACCCTCTACACATCAATTCAAAACAGCCATGGGTGAAGGCTGTTTCTCGGAAGCCTGAGAAGCAGCTAGAGTTCAAAATGAATGCCTATGGGCCTGGGCCCCCTCTGGTTCCACAGTGTCGTGACAGGGACACTCCCAGCGTGGAGAGAGGCCTCCAGCAGGTGAGCTTTCCCTTTCAACCCCCTCCAGGATTGTGAAGGCAGCGTCCTGCAACGCTGAGGGACATTTCGGCCCCAGGGGCCAGTGACCCATGGACGCAGGAACACCAGAGAACTTGTCTGCAACCCCGAGCCAAGACCCTAGAACCGAAAGCATCGTGGCCCTGCCTGCGAACAACGTGCAGGGTGTCACTGACGGCCTGAGTGGCGCCACCGGGCGGCCAACCCTCTTATGGCTCATGGCCCTTGAAGGCAGAAGATCAGAAGTTAATGATGGGATAGTCATCCTGAGTCTTTATGAGGGTCTTGTGTCCAACTGAGCTCTGCCCACTTTTTTATTGTCCTAAAACACATCTCATTCAAACCAGCCCCTGCCGCTTCCGCACCTGCACACCCTGAATGGCTTCTCAATGGCCACCAGATGAGCTTCAGCTTCCTTAGAAAACACCAGTTCCCTTCACAACCCACTGCCCCCGGTGTGCCCGTCTTCCCATCGGCATGCCAGAAGTGCTACTGCGGGCCACACTCTCCCCAGGGTCGTCTGCTCCACGCCCACCCCTCCCCACCCACATCTGTGCTCCTGGCAGCCACTTCCCTATCCTTCAGGGCTCAGCTCGAAGCAGATTCCCCCCGGGGAACAACCCCCTTCTCCTTCCCACAGCAATGCCGGCCCCATGCACCACACGGCTCACCTGCACTGAGGGCTGGGCCAGCAGGCGGTGATGTCCCACATTGTGTGTACCCTAAGGCCTCATTCAGAGCCCACAGGACATTCTCCCTCCCCTGCTTCAAGAACTTACTGTCCTTCCTCAGAGGCGTCAGGCCATTGTTTAACGCAGCCATTCTTCTAGACCGTAGTCACCATCAATTACAACAGTCACAGCTGGTTATTTCCACCACTGGCAGGATGATGTCTCAGGACTGGTCAGCCCTTTTTGTGTTGGGTGACGACTCGAGGGTGAGTGCAGGGAATTAGTGTTAAGCAGTTTATTCAGACCTTGGGGGGACAAATGTTTCTATGAAACAAGAGTGTCAACTGATAGCCCATGCTGTTGCTCACCATCAGAAAGAAGCCCCAAACCAGAAAGAACTCCCAGTTTTGGTGTAAAGAAGAAATTTCATTCAGTGCAAACAACTCAATTGTGATATAGCACAGCTATGTAAACAGCACAGACAGGAGGTAGCCCTAAGCACAAACATTGCAGCTCAGCTACCCGCTGAGCAAACAGCTCCAGTTCTGCCCATTCCAATGAAACATGTCCACTCGACTCCCCTGTCTGTCACAGATCAGCTACAAAACCCCAGTTTTCAGCATCAAGTGCAGCTGGAGAGGAGCAGGCTTATATAGACAGAAATCCCCGCCCCTGGTGCCTGATTGGTCCATCCTCATGCATATGAGGACTCCAATACTCCCAATCCGATTGCTCCAAAAGACACTGTCCCGATTGGTCAGAATGGAGCTGCTCTGATTTGTCAGTGATGATGCTAATGAAGGATATAGTTGTGTAGCTCTGATTGGATGGGAAAGCCCAAGTCCTATTGGCTGAAACAGGATCCCAGGGACTCCTCTATAAGGGCTCCGCGGGCAGGACCCAGTGCAGGCAGGTGATTCAGTGCCTGCTGCTCTGTGATGTAGGTTGTGTGAGGGGCTCTGCTTTCTCACATTTGAGCCCCGTGGGCCACCAGGAGCCCTTCTTAGTCACCATTTTCTTTCTCAGAGTCTACAAAAGGAATGTAAAAACAGTAAAGATTCCCAGTCTTTATGGAAATAGGATTAATGCCCATCTCCTGATCTCGTGACCTGCCCTCTGGCTCTGCAGGGGATCTCAGGCTGGAGCCCGGGCATGTAGAGAGGTGGCCCCAGATTCCCTCATTGCCACCCTTCCCCCAGCAGCGGGGCCTCTCCCAGGGACAGGTGTCATTCTGAGGGCTCCAGGCCTGGCTCTCAGGCTTCCTTTTGTCCACTTCACCCCACAACAATGTCTTTGTGGTGGGGAGCCAGGATGGGGAAGGGTTTCCACATCCTGGCAGTGTGTGAAGTAGGGGCAGGTGTTCAAAGCATGAACTCATGGACTCCTCCTGATTGGAAGTCTCCTCGACTTTTTTATAACCTGTCACCTCATATAAAACATTAGCCCCCAAAGCCTGACTACAGGCAGCCTCTTCTCGGAGCAGGTCGCCCTTGGGCTCCCCTAACGCCAGAAGAACCTTGTCGGCCAGGACGGGGAAGTGTACATCTGTGGTACCCAGGGTTGTCAGATTTAGAGACTCTTCCAGGGACTGAGCCCGTTCCCAGCGGGACACCCAGGGTGCCACTCTCCTATGGCCTTGACCCCGAGCTCACCCCAAGGCCTCTTGGGACCAGGGACCGGCGTTGCTGTGGAGCCAGGATGCCCGCACGCAGGCGGTGCGGTCAGATGGCCCTGTCCCGGGTGACTCATCCCCGCCTTTCATCTCGACAGGCAGGCTTTTGTCTGCAGCTGCCGCAGAATGTTCTTCCCATTTCATCAGAGTTTGATAGTTTATAGCCTGTGCTCTCGATAATTAAAACCATCCTGGGCCTCTCAGGGCGGGCGCCCGGGAAGAAAGTCCACAGGGTGTTCCGGATGTCCCACGCTACGGTGGCATCCATGCAGCTCGTTCACATCCGACCTCCGAGTGTAACACTTAAACTTTAAAAGGGGGAGTTTATTACCGAATGATTATTAAAAGACAATTAAAACATTCAAAGTGGTTACTAATAAGGGCATTTTACAAACATGACTAAATCAGATGGTTTTAATCATTCATTGCAGGAAGATAATTAGAGTTAGGTGGATTGGATCAGAATCTCGGAACAGAATTCACTCTTTGTTCCCATTAGTTTTTTCACAGTTTAAATCATTTCTGCCCGCCTATCAACACCATTTCTACAGCAGGGTTTCCTTCCTGAAAACAGAAAGAGAGAGAGAGACTTCCGCAATTTCAAAACTTTTATAGATATCCATCTGACACAGATCTGTCTCACAATCACCTGGAAACACCCCAATGAACAAGCATGCCCCTGGGTGAAGAAGCAGCAGGGACTCAGCACACTAATGATTTATTCCTTTATTTGGGATCCCGAACACGGTGCTCCGTGTGACTGTTTAAACCCACAACTCTCCTAAACTCAACCCTGGGGCACCCATGACAGGAACGAGACTAGCTGTTTGTAATAAAAGGTGTTGGGGTGTCTCCTACAGACCACAAACGCTAGCACTCAGAGTCCAGTTGGACAAGTTTGGACAAACGGGCGTGCCAACACTGTCACAGCGACTGAGGGCAGGACCCCCGGGATTCCTGCAGGCCTCGCAGCACACACGCACCTGTGGCCTTGGCCTCGGGCCATCTCTGACTGCCACTGTCACTATGGGTGGGTGCTTCTCCTCTGTATGTTGCCAGAAGCCCAACCTGCACTGGCCCAAAGAGGAGTAGAAACAGGAGTTGGCAACATAGGAAGAAAAAGAGGAGTTTAATATCGAATTGGCCAAGACAGAGACGAGAAGCCAATGCTCTAAACCCCAGGTGCAAACACGAGGCCCACGGGCCAAATCTGGCCTCCAGCTTGTTTTATCCGCCCGGCACCTGGGTTCTACCCAGCAGCAGCGCGAAGCTCCTTGCCCCTAGTTAGGGAGTAGTTGCATTTATACAGTCCTCAAATTACATGCAGTCCTCTGAAGGCAACCGCAAGGCTGATGTGGCCCCCGGGTTTGACACCCCTGCTCTAAACACAGCGACCCCCCTGGTGGGGAGGTGACTGGTTCAATTGGGCCCAATCACAAGACGCCGGGGCAGAGGCTCCTGGGCGGTGCTGGGAGCTGGCTGGTCAGAGGCGAGGGACAAGGGACAAACCGTTCCTCCAGGACGTGAGGGCCGCTCTGAGGTCTGCCCCTGAGTCCCTCCATCTGAGTCCCTCTGTCTGGTCTTGTGGAAACGCGGTAAGGGCCGCTCCACCTCAGGGCTCAGGAGCTAACATGTAACTTAGGTCAGGATGCCCTGGTCAGCCTGCTGAGGGCCAGGCCCTGGGGCCATCGCAGGTCCCAGATGCTGTGTCCTGTGGCCTCGGGGTTGCTGATGACCCGGGAGCTTGGGACTCCAGGGGCAGACACAGGGAGAAAGGCATGATCTCTAGAGCCGACTTAAAACGAAATTCAAAGTCATCCGGACCCTCGGTCTCAAAGACTCCCCACACATGGGATTATACAGCCAGTCCCCTCTGTCCATGCACTGAGTTGTGCAGCAAGTCACTGTCATTGGTTTTTAACTTTAAACCCATTACTGACATGTCACTGAGGCAAAGAGCGGAGACCCCGAACACCAAGGTGAAGTGCATGATCCAATGAGTTTTGGCCTCTCTCCTGTGAAGCTGTCGCACCTTCAGGGTGATGAGCATGTTCCTCACCCTCTGCAGACTCCAAGCAGCTGCCTCCCTGCAGGCACTGCAGCTGTGAGCCCTCGATGTCCTACTGTGTGCACTGCTGTGCTTCCCTCACCTGCCGTGACTGTCCAGAAGGCAACGAGAGTGACAGGACGCTCTGGGGCCACCGAGTGGTCCGCTCTGCAAGGATGCCCCCTGTGGGCTTGCCCTCCCACCTTCTGGTAAATCTCTGAGCTGTTTCCAGAGTGTGACTCTTAAGTTAAAGCGGCTGTGAAGGCTCAGGCTTGCCTGTCTCAGAGCCCAAGTCTCAGAGGTCAAGTCTCAGGCACAAACGGCCGACTCTGGGTCGGACTTTCTTAGAAACTGCACACTCACTTCCGGACGGGCTGCGCTGTGCTGCGTTCCCAGCACAGTGTCCGAGTGTCCTGGTTTGCGCATGGTCCCCGGCACTCACTGCAGACAGCCCTGAATGTGACCACGCCACCGGGTGTGGCACCGTGCCATCGCAGCTTCACTGGGCGTGCTCCTGGTGCCGAGGGCTGTGGGCGCTTTCCCGTGTGCTTACATGTCGGCCGCCCAGCTCGAGTGGGGAAGGTCAGGTTAATATTTTGCCCATTTTAAAATGAGCTGTTTGTTTTCTCACTGCCAGTGTTGATAGTGCTTTTTATATAAGGATACGAATCATGGATCAGACACCTGGTTTTCAAATACAGTGAAGCCCCGAACGATGTAGGGGTTTGGGTCACCAGCCCACTGAGCCATTGAAAACCTGAGTATAACTTTTGAGTCCCCCAAAACTTAACCACTAACAGCCCACTGTTGTCTGGAAGCTGTACTGATAACACACAGTCAATGCATGTTTCATATGTTATTTGTATTATATGCTGTGTTCTTACAATAAAGCCAGAGAAAAGAAAATGTTATAATGAAAATCATAAGGAGGAGAAGACACATTCACAGCATTTGTTGAGAACAGTCCACGTGTAAGTGGCCCCACGCAGTTGATCCTCAGTCTCTCAGGGGTTACCTGTAACCCCCGGGCACGTCTTTCCATTTTAGTCCATTAAGAGCATCCTTGGAAAAGCAGGTGTCAGAAGCTACAACATTGCCAGATGCTGCATCAATGAAATGAGAGCAGGACTCAGTAAAGTAGGAAAAACTGGAAAAGTATACAGAGCTCCCGGAATAAAATACATAACTTATACACAACAATTCCAGCTTCCGGCTGACGTACCCTGGAAAGTCACTCCCACCGTCACGTCGATAAAACCACAACAAACTGAAATTCCACCACGTTTCCTGGCCCAGCGGAGCCCCTAGGGCCTGGGAAAGGGCCCCACCGTGGCCTGTGATGAGGGCGCCGCCCCCGGAGCCCTGGCACAGTCTTTGAGTGTGGCCAGAGTGTGAGCATGAGGACCAGTTAGGGCCTGGGCACAGGCACCCAGGCCTGGTGTCCCCCAGTCTCACCTGCAAGAATTGCCCGTTTCTTGTGGCGAAGACCCAGGACATGGTCCTCTCCAGCTGAAGCCCAGGGTATCCCTGCTTTGCTCGATTGCACCAGCTGGGACCGCAGCGCAGACACGAAGGAAATCTGTCAGACGCTTTTGAGACGCAATTCTCACGTGGCACGATGCACAGATCCTAAGTACAGTGGCCCAGTTGTGAAAACACATGCACCTGCAAACACCACACCACCATCTGGGCACCTGTGGCCACGACTCCAGGAAGGGCCAGGGCCTGGTCCACTCAGCCTCCCCTCAGAGGAAGCCACCGCTCCCGTGTGTCTCCACAGTTGCGTTTGCACTTTCCAGCGGCCAGCACAGCTGGAATGGCAGGGTGCACACTCTTCTGTGCTGGTCTCGTTCTGTCCGCACAAAGCTTTGACATTCAGTAGTCCGTTGCTTTTCGTTGCTAAGGGGAATTCATTACATTAATCCGCTGCATTTTGTGGGTTTTCCTGTGATGACTGCCAGTGTTGGGTCCTTCTTGTTACGAAGGGAACCACTGGGAACATTTGTGTGCTGCTCGTCTTGTGGGCACATGTTGTCATTTCCACTGAACATACGTGTCACCGCCTCCGTCAGCTTAACGTGTGAGAGCCAGAGAAAACTTTCAAAGAGACGCCACCCATGTCCCGAGCTCGCAGGAGTGACGTGGAAAACCAGAGCCTCCCTTCCCCCGCCGTCATCGTCCCCCATCAGGTGAGTGGGGACGGGGACGCACGCCAGGCTGAGGGCGGGGGCTGCCGAGTCGTCTCTATGCCGTGTCTGGTGGGGGCGTTCGTGGGTTTTGTTTGCGTTTCATCATTTTATTGTTAAATTGCAGGAGCTCTTTATGTCGTCTGGACACGCAGCATCTGCCCAGCTCCACGCAGCACGGACACCTCGTCCTGCCCTGGTTCGTGGCACGCTCCCTCAAAGGGTCATTTATGACCGGGAATCGTTAACTTCTGATTTTGATTGAATCCAGTTTATCATTTTTCTGGCTAGTGTTTTCTGTGACCTTCTGTGAAATCTCCTTTTGTAAAGTCATGGACACATTTTCTTCTGGAAATTTTATAACTAGGTTTTCTACTTAGGTCAATGTTCCATCTTGAGTTTACTTTCTGGCGTGATACCAAAAAAGGGTCCAATTTCCCTTTCTTAAATAGATACCCAGTCACTCTAACCCTACTTGTTGAATAGACTTTTTTATCCCAATTAATTAAATTGCATGGCACCTTCACGCACATGGGCTGGGTGTGCCTTCCTCGGCTCAGGCAGTGGTAACAAATGTCCCGCAGTTGGAGTGGCTAAGTTGCAAGTGTTTCTTTCTCACAATTCCAGAGTGTGGGGTGTCCCTGATCAGGCGTGGGGAGACCTGGTGTCTGCTGAGGGCCCACTGTCAGCTTCGCAGGTGTTCTCACGGGCTTCACCTGGCGGAGGTGCCTCTTCTACAAGGACACGCATCCCGTGGGGGCTCCGTCCTCACAACACATTCGTGACCGGAGGCCCCGCCTCCAAGTGCCTTCCTGTTGCGGATTTGGCTCCAACGTGTGGATTTAAAGGAAGAAAGACATTCAACTCATACACGTTTAGGGACTGTCTCTGTCCAGCTTTGGCTTGGGGGTCATGGTGGCACTGGAAAATGAGTGGGACGATTTCTCCACTATCCCCTTTAAAAAACCTGAGTACGATTGATGCTACTTCTTTCTCAAATGTTCAGTGGGCTTTCAGGAAACAGTCTTGGCCTGGGGCTTTCTGCTAGGACGGTTTTGAATAGCACATTCGCTTTATTTAAAGGATGTAGAACTGTTTAGAATTTTTGTTTATTTTCTGTAATTTTGGCATATATTTTTCAAGAAATTTATCCAGATAATCTGTTTTCAAATGCTTTAGAATGAAGTTCCTTAAAATACAATTATATTGTTTTTTAAAGTCTGTGAGGTCTTTGCTGATAACTTCGTTTTCATTCCCGATATCCCTGATTTTTAAATTTTTTAATTAGCAGTCAAGCCGCATTATTGTCAACATGATCATTTATTTCAAGGAACCCTCCTGTGTCTGTGCTAATTCACTCTGCAATCTGTTTCTGCCCTGTGACGTTTCTGTATCATTCGGTTAAAAATAGAACAATTTCCCCTATAATTTTACTTTGACCCACACGAAACGTAGACATGTGCTGTCCGACCTCAAGCAGGACGAGAAAGGAACAGTAACTGCCACGGTATTTATGGTTTGGGTTTTCTTTTCACCACTGGGAACAATTAGCTGTGTTTTTGAAACAATTATCATGGACAAATGTAACTAAGCGCTCCCGTGGCGAGGTTCTTTGAGTTCACTGCCCCTGTGGGACCCTGCGGCCTTCAGGCTCTGGCCAGCGAGGCTGTGCGGGCACCTTGGCTGGGTGCGGGCCCGCGGGGCCCAGCTCAGCATTCCATCTCCACGTGCAGACGCGGCCGCGTCCTTGAGGGGCTGACAGTCCCAGTGACGAGCAACAAACCAGGACCTTGGTCTGTGCGCTCATGGCCACTGACCCTATTTTTAGGCCATTTAAGTGGAAAAAATGAGAGGGCTCCTTTTTTAGTATAAAATACACCATGAGGTCATCCTGATGTAGCCAGTTACATTTATAATTCTGGGTTTGGACTGACCCTCTTACATCTTACATCTGTGCTTTCTTCACCCCATGCCAAGAAACTCAGTTCTAAATAATATTGAAAATGACAGAATAAAATGTCATCCTTGAGCTCCCTTATCCCACAGGCCACACCCAAAAGCCCTAGAATAGCAACAGCGACAAGCCTACCCAACAACGGGGTCACAAGGAAGCCCCCCGGGGCCCACCGGGTGTTTGCCGGCGTGGCCGTAAACATCTTCCGATGTTTCAGATTCTTTATCAGAAATGAAGATATTCAGAGTAGAGCTGAGAATGCTTTCTGTGGCTTCCGTGGGAGAAATCCCTACCCAGCATATCCGAGGCGAACACTGAACGTCGTGGGTCCTCAGGAGCGCCCCTCAGGGTCAGCGAGAGCTGCAGCCGAGACCGGAGCGGCAGACAGGCCCCAAGCGACGCCGCACTGCCTTCAAACCAAACCCTTCACGTGCAGGTTTGGTGCCCTGGTGACCTGTGCTCTTGAAAACCCGGGGTCGGGGGGAGTTCCCCAACAGAGACCTCAGGGCAAAGGGGCAGACACCTGGGAAGCACACGGCAGGGACAGTGAATCCCTGTGCCCGAGGCGTGTTTGCCGCTTTGTGCAGACGCCTTTTATTCATGCGACAGTGTCCCAGGCGGAGAGTGTGTGCCGACAGCGCTTCACGCAGGGTGTCCAGCCCACCTGCGGGCCGCATGCGGCTCAGGACAGCTATGAATGTGGCCCAACACAAAATCGTAAATGTACTTAAAACCTTTTTTTGCTCTTCAATTTTCGTTAGTGTTTGTGTAGTTAATGCATGGCCCAAGACAACTCTTCTTTTTCCAGTGTGGCCCAGAGATGCCAGAGGTTGGACACCCCTGCCTTAAATGCTAAAATTCAGAATGTGCATCGGTGCCACTCTGGGCTGGACGAGTGCCAGGTGGTGAGGAAGACGCAGCTGCTGCTCGGGGGACACTCACTGACCAGAAGGGACGCAGGAGGGAAGTCAGGGACGTGGGGGTGACAGCAACGTGCACAGGCGCAGGGGGGTGGGTGGCGGGAGCAGTGGGGGCCATGCTCCCTTCCCCCGAGGTCAGGAATCGCTCTGACAGTGATGATTCCATGCTAGACCTGTGCTCAGCTGAAGGCAGCAGGGAACTTGTTTTTCTTTAAAAAAAAAAAAAAAAAATTGTCCTGCAAAATACTTCGAAAAACTGGATGAAATAGAACCATTTTTTTAAAATGCTCAGTTAAGCTCAAAGATATTATACAGGAAATCCCCAGGGTCTGTGGACCCAAATCCTCAGCTGCACCGGGGACGGCACTTCCCTCACCGGAAATCTGCAGCCTTGGTTTCACCGACCACTTGGCTGGAGGCGGACATGTCTGCAGCCAAGGACAAGGGGGTCGGGACACAGCCCCTTGTTCAAATGTAAGTTCCTCGGAAGACGGAACCATTCACTTCCACGTGGAAAATGCACCATTCACTTAAGAACATGTCACTGCAGGCTGCCTGCTGACCTGGGACTCGAACTCCCACAGACCCGGCAACCAAGTTTCTCAGGTCAGTGTGACTCTCTGTAGGGACAGACCCAACACGCGGCCGCTCGTGACCATGAAAGCTGGCATCACTTTAATTGGTTTACTTTTAATTACTTTTGGCTTCAGTGGCCACATCTGGCCGTGACTGCTGCCCTGGATGGCAGAGACGTGGCCCTGGGGGCCGCCGACTCTCTCTGAAGGAGCACAGGCACAGCGTGGGCCCTCGGACTTCCACCACGTCAGCTCCTGTGAACCTGGAGCCTAGAGCTACAGAACATAAGGGAAACGCTGCCGTGAGCAAGAGCCTGCAGAAAACACAGCAGATGCGACCCCTGAGGACTTAGGATGGTGGAATTGTCAGGTGAAGAAGATAAAAGTATATGCGAAAGAATAAAAAGATAAATTAAAAACAAGGAAGAAACTAGACACCCTCAAATATTAACGGGTAGATTTGGAAGAAAACAAAACGGGGAGTCTGAAACACACGCACAAACATGTACATGTACACACACATCCATGTACACACACACATAAACATACAAGGGGGGACCCAAAAAAGTGGGTCTGGCCTGAAATCGAACGCTTGTGGAAATGCTTTTGGGTCGGCCAGCTTTGGTTAATGGTCTGCCTGAATTTTTGGTATTTTCCACCCCTCCGAGCTCCAAATTCCATTCTGCACAGCCTCACCATGTGGTGCGGGCGGGCAGGCGGAACCCAGGGTGTTTCCAGTCAAACAAGAAAGAGGGAGAGAAGACATACAATGGACTTCTCGGGACTGGAGGAGCTCAACTGAAAGCCAACACAGAAATGTGGCTACTCTAATAAGAGTAATTCTTTCCAAAATCAGAGTAACCAGTTCACTCAGTCCGAAGCCCCAGAACCCTTCAAGGGAAAAAACGGTGACCTCGCACTGCTTGCTGCTCCCCTGGTCGCACGTCTTGTAGTGATCTGGTCCTGGGAGGACAGGTGCACAGGGGGACTACGCTTCCACCCCCTCTGCCCTCTGCTCCTGCCCTGGGGCAGGTCCTGGGACAGTCGCCCTTGAAGATGAGGACCTGGCCGGGTGTTGTCAGAAGCCCCAACTCCCCTCCAGGTCCAGCTCCTCCCAGCCCTCCCTCCAGGCACTACTGGGAGGCGAACGTCAGGTTTCCAGGCGCTTCCGCGGGGACAGCTGCTCCCAGGCAGCCGGGGGTGTCTCTGCGCTTCCATCGTCCCCGAGAACATGCGCCTGTTTATTCGCAGGGGCTCTTGTGCTGGCAGCAGATGAAAACCGGCTGTGTCCGAGGCACCCCTGACCTGGTGTACGCTGTCTTCTTTACGGGTCTCATTTCTGGTGATTTGTTACTGCCCGGGAGGGAGCTGGAAGAATGCACTTCCCCATTTTGGTATCGCAGGTCAGCAATGACTTCTCACTATGGGAACACAGTGTCCGCCTCCAAAGCCTGCCCCCCACTTGGGGGAACAGTTGCGTCCTGACTCTTTGATCTCGAGTTTAAAGCCTAGAAGGTCGGAGGTGCCAGGAGGTCAAAGCAAGTCAAGGAGACTCCGATGTGCGTTGTGCAGGGAGGGCTCCGGTTTGGGCTCCGTGCTGCAGGGCACCGTCCTCAGCCAGTGGCAGGGACACGGGCAGTCCTGTCTGCTCGGCCATTTGCTCCGTCACCCACACCCCATGACCACGGGGTCCCCGCCTCTCTGAGTTGTCCAGCTTCCTGAGTTGAGAATCTCGGTGTTGGGCCTAAAATGCTCGGCTCATCTGTCCACGTGGAGCAGGGATGGATCTGCCCACTCAACATGTGGAGCAGGGCCCGGTGAGGGGACGTCAGTCACCAGTGGTGAGGAGACTGGACAGACGGACATGCTCACAGGTGTGGACACCGGCAGCCCCAACGACTCAGATGCACATGCAGGGGCTGCACCCCACCCCTCACCCGTCTGCTCTCCTCACACCTGCAGCTGCCTGGGGGCCCCAAGTGGCCCTCCACCAGAGGAGGGAGGGGCCAGGCATCTTCACAGAGCACGGTTACCGCCCCCGGAGGGGCGGAGGGGTGGTATCTCAGGCCACACGCCTGGCCACTGTGCAGTGTGGGACAAGACAGGACACGTGGGTGAGAACGGTCAGAGGTCTGGAGGCAGTGAGGTGGCACCAGTCAGGGGATGGAGAAGTGGCCCGAGGGTGCCCAGTGCATGCGGGGCCATGGCCCGTGGTGGGTGCTGGCGCACGTCCTGTGTGAGCGTCCCCACACAGGCCCCAAACGCTGACAAAGACTGATTTGCCCACTTCGCTACCCTGTGGTGGGAGGTCAGGTGTGGGTAGTCCCAAGGAAGACAACTACCAGGTGCCACAGAGAAGCCCACTCCGACCAGGGCCACAGCCCAGCTGCACGGCTGCGGACCCTGAGGGCCGGAGCCGCGTGTCCGACCACGCGCAAGAACACGTCCCCCCCACCCCGTGGTGTTTGCTCCCTGAGAACCGTGCATGGACGCGGGTTCCGGAAGTGGGTACAATCCACCTGTGGGAAGACACGGGACCAGCACACAGACCCCTGAGAGTCCACGTCTTCATGTTGCCTCCTCGGCCGATGTGGCTCTATTTTTAGGGCAGTGGCTGGGTCCCCTGCAAATGGCACCAATACGGAGACTTTCCATGCCGACAACACCACACTCTCTTCTCTGACCCCACAGGCTGGTGCGCGTCTCCTCGCGGGGTGCGGGTCTGACTGTGCGCAGCGCTCCGAGGAAGACTCGGAAAAGGAGCCGCCAGCGCCCCAACGAACAGCACGCAGCACACGCCCCTCCCCCAGGAGGCCTGGCCGACGCCAGAGCAGCTGGTCAAACTTGCGTGTGTGAAGTAGGTAAGAAATGACTACATGAATAAACTGCAATCATAATTCAGATAACAACTACGAATAAATTAGAACTCATCCAAAGTATCCTTAACAAGTGGGATCAATAGCCCATACTTCTGAACCCATGAGACAAAAGAAAACACTTTGTCAAATCCAGGTTTCTGCGCGGAACGGCAAGCCCCACAGAAATGTCTCCGCTGTGGCCTCGTGAGACAGGATTTTACAGCCGCGTGACGTCTCTGCTGAGGAACAGGAAGCAAGGGAAACCATCTCCAACGTCTCCCGTAAATGGCAGAGAGGCCACTTTTATGGCTCTTCAGGAGGTTTATTTTTCCTGCTATCTTCAAAACCGGCCTCGAGGAGCAGTTTACATATTTGCTGACTCTGACCCTCGGCCCTTCCAGCCTCGGGGCAGCACCACCAAGCAGGACATTCCAAAGCCCTGGCTTCCCAGCAGTTCGAGCCTGACCGTGCAGACGGCGGGGGCCCAGGCGACATCCCTGGCGTGAGATGAAATGTCCGTAGTGCAGTGTTTACATGTTTAATTCTTGTGAAACGTTCAACCACGCATCCTCCCCCCCACCCCCCGCCCCGAGATCTCAGCGCTCGGAAAGCCAGCGCAGTTTAACCGTCCTGGGAGAGCTGCAAATAACCGTTCGTGCTTCAGCACAAACGTCAACGCCCCAACTGGGACCCAACTAGTCACCTTTTGTCTGTCACATCGGTGCTGACGCCTGAACGTTGGTTCCAAAGATGAAATTTGTACTTGTGACCCCCAAACCCATCCGAGCAGGTTTCGGGCGCCACTGTCCCCACGAACTCACCCAACGTCCTCCGTCCACACTGTGGGGGTTGTTTGGCCAAAAGGAGGGTCGAAGTGCTGCTGCTGCTACGTGCCAGTGTGAATGAATTTTGAAAATGTTTCTGACAAGTGAAAGAAGCCAGGGACCAAGGGCCACTTATAGCGTATTTGCATTTCTGAAATGTCCAAAAGAGGCAAATCTGCAGAGACAGAGAACAGGCGGGTGGCCGTCCGGCGGGGCAGAACGGGGCCTCGTCGCTTACTGGGCAGGCGTCCTTCCGAGTGAGGAACACGGAATTGCGTGACGGTGACACTGCACACCACTGCGGATGTACTATAAAAGCCACTATTTTGTTCACTTGGAAATGCTTAATTTTATATTTTGTGAATTGCAGCTCAACCAAAGAGATAGGAAAATAACGTTAAGGACTGGAACGGGAAAGGTCACAAAGCGTTATAAAACGTTCCGGTGCAGAGGTGGGGAGCAGGGAGGGGCACCTGCCAAGCCCCAGCAGGAGGCTCTGTCGGGGGTGGCTCCACCCCGGCCACAGGCCCTGGGAGCCCCGCCGGGCCCTCTGCTGTGCGTGGGGCCTCGAGGCTGGCCGCACACCAGGAGCGCAGCGGGAGGAGGGCATGGCACAGACACACAGACACACGGACACAGGCACTTTCAAACTATGTGAACGGGAAGACTGAGCTGTGGAAACCCGCAGACATGGCACCCAGGCCCCCATTTTCATGAGGAAATTGTGCAAACGTGACCCAGAATAATCTCCTCTCCATGTGCACGGGTGATGTTTCCAGTGAGAAAAGCAGGTATTTGGTGGGATTGTAATTCATAGACAATATCGCTGTAACTTCTCCGCCTAAGCTCTTCTAGGAAGACAGAGTGGCTTCGCTGTGCTGTGGCCAGCCAGTGACTGGCTCTCTGACCGCTGGGGACAATGCACTCACCTCACGCTGTGTCCTCTCCAGGGTCCAGGGAATGGTTCCACGGTCATCGAGTGGAGAAAACTCAGGATGTTGGGGCTGAAGAACATTTGAAACTTGTTTTCTGTTCCTAATCACTCACATACATGACTCGCCATCTGCAGCTTCATGCTGATTGGCTCACGGATTTTCCTTTCTCATGGAGCACAGGGCACCGGGAGGCCGGGTTGGGGTGACCTTGGCCCGGAGACCAGGGAAGGCGCACCTGGGGGCAGGTGGAATGGGGTCCAGGAAACACCATTTGTGTGAAGAGTCAGGCTCTAGCCACAAGAAGGATGAGGCTGCAAGGCAAGAGAAACACCACACCTGCCATTGTCCCCACAAAGGTGCCTGTGCTTCGTGCGTAAGGGACACAAGGGTGAAGGGGGGAAACTGCGTGGAGCCCGCGTCACAGACGCCAGGCCCTGACATGCACAGAGAGCAAAGCAGTGGATGCAGCTCATTTGATGACAAGGACGACGACGATGATGATGGTGTAATAAGTCGAGAACACACTTCTCCACAGAACGCCTCCATTTACCTGGCCTGGAAAGAGCTCAGGATGCAGAGAACAAGGTCATTTCGCAGTTGGGGGAAGTCCCTTCACTTCTCAGGGTCCAGAGCCCCGGTTTTCTCAGAAAGGGGGAAAGAACGGGAATGATCCCAACGCTGTAACAGGAACGAAGGTCGACGGGCCGTGTGCATGAGCCTGCGTTCAGCGCCGCCCCGCAAGGCTCCATGAGCAGCGCCGCGATCCTTGCGAACCTCCCGACAACGCAGTGCGCGCCTCCTGGGACTAGCTGGCTGCCAGATGAGCAGAGCGAGGGGAGACGTGGACCGAACTGCCCAAGGTCGGCCCAAGGGCACACAGCAAGAGGAGTGAGGCTGGGACTTGAACCCAGCTGTCGAGCTCTAGACTCTGTGCTGTCAGCCGTCAGAGAAAACACACATACACGTGTGCGTATCACATGTTAAAACACATATAAAATATGTGTGCATGCCTATGAAGTTCACTTTAAAATCATAGTGTCTGCAAATGATGGCTTTTATTGTCATTGAGTCCAACCCTCCTCGGAACAAGAGGAAGGATGTTGGATTCGGGTGGGCTCCACATTTTTGTCACTGGCGAGCACGCGGTTGCGGGAGGAGCGTGTCTCTTGATTTTGCAGGAATTCCGTGTTCACGGTGTCTGTTGAAGGCTCTCCACGAATATCCAAATTCCTGCCTTTGGACCTGGTTCTACTTTGTGACAGACATAGCTTTGACCATCTGATTGGGTCCCAGCAGACAGGTGTCGGACCTCAGGCAGAGACGGCGTGCGGGGGCAGGGGGACAGGTGACGATTGCTGCCCAGCCCGCGTCTTTCTTCTTCCCTTTTATGGCACGTCAGGCCACAGGGCAGCCCGGGTTTGCTGTCCTGGCAATGGAGGGACACCAGGCTCCACGCTCGGTGAAACGGGAAAGGAAGACAATGCACAGAAATAAACAGAACACGGATAACATTTTAACGTACTGCGAACAGATTTGTTACAATTAATGACCATTCGCCATTTCCCTCATTTCTTTTCCAAGAGTTGAAGAGAGGACGCTTGCACGGAGAAGGTGCTGCAGCTGTGTGTGGGCGGGCAGCAACCACTTCCGTTTCCCACCGGCAGGGTCACGTGCCCGGGAGCCGGGCGGCAGGTGCGGCGGGCCTGCTCCGGGACCAACCTGCGACGGGCGGAGAAGTGGGTCGCCTGCAGGGCCCGCTGCACTCTCCCAGGCCTCCCAGTTCTCCCATGCAGCTGGCATGTCACCTCTGCAGGACCGCAGACCACAGAGGGCCGCACACGTCCCCCAGCAACGTGGCCGCCACAAGGGAGGCCCCAGCAGTCACAGCAGAGCGTCTGCCGCAGACTGGGAAGCAAGCGAAAGGTTTAGGTTTTCTCCTGGGATTAGTGGAGAACTAATTACACAGAGACTTGGGATGCGATGTGAGAAAAGCAGAGATTAAAAACCATTTAATCCAGAAGCTGTTTACAAGAGTAAAACCACACCTGGAAAAAGCACCATGTCTTTCTTTTTTTAAGATTTTATTTATTTATGAAGAGCGGGAAAGAGGGGAGAAAGAGAGGGAAAGAAGCATCAATGTGCTAGAGAAACATTGATCAGTTGCCTCTCAAACGCCCCCAACCAGGGACCTGGCCTGCAACCCAGACGTGTGCCCTGACCAGGAATCGAACCAGCGACCTTCCCTTTGCGGGATGATACCCAACCCACGGAGCCACGGAGTTATTTTAGAAAATGTTATATTAAAATATGAATCTAAATTAGCTGAACACTCCGTTTCAAAGAAGAACACCTAAAACAAAGCAATTTAGAAAGGTTAAGGAGAGAGCCCCCCCTCAGTAACGCTGTGGGAAGTGCAGTTCCCAGCACCTTCATCACCACGTGAAATCGTTTCTACTGCAGACAAGAGAAGCCCTGGCACACTCCAGCCCGTGCAACAGAGGTGTGGACACTCCCCTCAAACTGGCACCAAAAGAATGTCCCTCTCGCACCGACAGCTGGAAACGCCTTCCCGTCCCAGGCGCCAGAGGCTGTGTAGTGTGTTTCTGCCAGCACAGGGCAGGGTCTTTACCAAGTCCGATGTCCCCTCTCAAACTTAAGGCAAAAAGAAAAATGGTTCATGTATCAGAGGCCACCGATAATTGTGACTTTAAAATGCCTGAGGACAGGAGCCTGCAGGCATGCGGGGCTCGTCCGTCCCCTGCCCCCAAGAACACACACAGATGTTGTCGGCTGTGCCCGTACACACCGTGTCCTTGGGCTGGTCTTGCACCCCGTGAAAGAGGGGCTCTGGGTGGGGGCCATTATGGGACGAGGACCCAGGCGTCAGGGAGGGGACATTGTGCCAGGCCCCACCCACCCCTTCAGGGGCTCCGTCCTTCATTTCAGAGGCTGGAGAAGAGGGAAACTTTAAGGTTTTTAAACACTTGAACCCAAACTCCTCTGGCCCATGACTGTGGGAACTTGGCCCCAGGACCTTATAAAATTGCAATGGCTGCTTTGTTTACAGCACATTTTTGAGCTTTTGTTGTTTTCTTTTCTGTTTCTCTGGATGTTTTAACAGAATTTGGAAGCAAACCTATAAGGAAATGAACATTAGCCAGATGCGGTCTTAAACTAAAAGTACTAATTAGTATTTTAAGAGCACTTAAGGGTTTCACTCATCAAAATAATTACGTGATAAATTGCTCAGTAAAGCAAACACTCAAGCCTTCTTCCATCAAGTCCTCAAACATTCCTTCTACTTTCATGGGATGGACTGGACCTCTAGGACCCGATTTAGCCCTCACGTGATCTACAACAGTTGCAGTTTATTTTGCCAATGCTGGCTGTGTCTGTGAGACATGGCTGCCCCGGTGCGGGCTGTTTGGATGGTGTGCTGGCCTGGTGGCATGGGCGGAGGGGCTCGTCACATGTCTCACTGCGGGACAGTGGTTCCAAGAACAGCAAGGCAAACATCCCTCCTACGATGTGAATCTCACCATCACCGCCTCCTCGGGGGCAGTGGCCGCCTGGGGAGCTGCCCTCATGGGAGTGTGGCTGCGTCCTGCTGGGAAAGGGACCACCAGCCAGAAGACCTGCCCAGACCTTCGGGCATCAGACCAGCCCTGGGCCCCACAGCTGAGGGCAGGACAGCAAGGGAGTCCTGTGTAGGTGGCCTTCAGGTGCAGGGCCTGGAGGTGGCTCTGAGGAGACCAGGTGGACAGAGACGTGGCCGGACACCCAGGACACAGGCACCCCCAGTCCAGCTGCTGTCTTCCTGCCAAATGCCAAGGCCAGGGCTGGAAGCCCCGTTTCAAGGGTTGGCAGTGGCCGTCCTTACAGGAGCGCCGGGGCTGGGAGCTGTGTCTGTCATCCAGGGTCTGAGTCACAGTCACCCCAGGGCTGCAGGGCTGCTGTGCTCATGTGACTAGCCGCAAGGTCAGAAGTCCTCGCTCATTCTAATCCCTTCAGCCAGTTTTGGTGTAACAAGCAAGACACCCCGCCCAAGCCCTGAAAGCCGGCGTTCTGCTGCTCCAGGCCGGTCAGCAGGGCCCCGTCTGACCCCAATCCCCGTCCAGGCCTCAGGTCTTGGCTCGGGCCTCACCTCTTCCAAGCGGCCGCTGCCGTCGCCCCTAAGGCAAGTCAGGACCCCTCTGTGTGGCAGCCTCCCAGGCATGAAAAGCACAAACAGGACCCGCAGGAGGAGGAGCGTGTCCCCGACAGGACACCGGGCCCCCCGCCCCTGCCGGAGGCCCTGCTCTGCTGGGCCTTCCTGGGCAGCTCGTGGAGCTGGCCCTGTTTAGGAAGTGCGGGGAGTGCTTGGCAGAGAGCTGTTCCCGGCACTTTTACTCAACGCCACGCTGGAAAGCTCAGCCCTGCCGGTGCCGTCGCGTGCCTGTCTTGTCGCCTCCGGTGAAGGAGCAGTCATGTTGCTCCAGGTCCTGGCGTCTGGTTCAGAAGGAACTCGAGCTTCTGCTCGGCCGTGGGGGGCCGGGTCCCCTGTGTCAGCCCTGGCCGTCCTGCCGCGCCGGGACCCTGACAGGCGGGTTATGTTCGTGGGAGATGGTGGCACCTCCTTCTCGGCGACAGAAACTCTGGGTTCCCATGTCAGACACACCCGGGTCCCACAACGTGGTTCGGTTTCAGAAGACCTCAACCAACTCATCTCTCGAAAGCAGCTCCTGCTCCAACACGGACGGAACTGCCCGAGAGCTCGCCGGGCTGAGCAGCGTGTGCTCCGTGGCTGTGAGAGTCCACGTTGGCCCTGCCCTGTCCGTGCGCATCATAAACCCCGGACAGGGGAGGAAATGCCCACGTGTGCCCGTCAGTGCACAAATCGTAGGTGCCCAACGGCACTGAAAACCTACGTGATGTGTGAGTGACCCTCACCAGCTCTGACTTTTCTCGTGTATCTGATGAAAAGAGGCATCAGCAAACAAAGAATTACCTTCTGGGGGAAAAGAAACACAGCAACCGAGGGCCCAGGTGATGACCACATTTCTGGGGTCTGCCCACCCTGCCTCTTGGCCATGTCCCCAAGCCCTGTGTGGGGGTGAGGAGACCCCAACCCCCTGCTTCAGCCGCTGCACTGCCAGCCACGGCAGGTTTGCTCGGGGGAGTGCTCCGGGCCCTGGCTGAGCAAACCTGGTCATTGCGATGAAAATAAGCAGTAACAGTGAAGTTGAGGCCACGTCGTCGCGGCTCCGTCTGGGGCAGTGAAGACACCGTCCACTCTCAGAGCTGACACAGGAGCGGTCGCAGCCTGCAGACCACAGGCCGCCCGCCTGGCAGCTCTGGGGCGTCCATCCATCCTACACGACAGGCAGCTCCGCTGTCCTGAGGGTCAGCGGGGCTCCTGTCCCCAGCATCTGCAGCCAACTTCTGCATCTCTATTTTCAAAATCTTATTTTTTAAAAAATAGCTGGGAAATGTGTTTGCTTTCCTTGCAGTGGAATGATCCCGAGGGAGGCTCGGAGCGGCGGCCCGCCCGCTGACCCCGCCGCCCAGACCCGTGTTTGCAGCCCTTTCTCGGTGTGATGGGAAGAGACCTCGAAGCGGCACCAGCTGGCTAGTGACCTTTCCAGGGACAATGTTTGCAGGTGTTAAAAGCATATAAAGAAAGCTTTTGAACACCTTACGTCGAGCACAGCTTAAAACAGAGTTTATCAAATTAATTTTAGTCACAGAGCAAGGAGCCGTGGGAAGAGACGGCGGAGAGCGGCCAGGTTTCAGGAGAGCCCTGCCCTGCGCCCTCCGCCCTGCGCCCTGCTCCGCCCGCGCTGGTCCCGGACTCCAGTGCACAGGCCACCCGGCTCCGACCGCCGAGTCCACGCACAGAAACCCGTCAGGGAGCTGGGGGTCCGACGTGTCAGGCACACCTCTCCACCCCCTGCCTTGATGTCTAGGTCCTGACATGATGGCATGGCAGATGGGCCCCAGCCATGCGCGGCTCCTCTGTGCAGCCCTCAGCTGGGAGCCAGGCGGCGCCTCCCTGTGGACAATGCTTTTCGTTGGCTGCAGGCGTCTCCTTGAACCGGGTGGGCTCCTGCCCAAGGGGCAGAGGCGCTGGCTCCCACCACTCTCCTCCCTCCCCCAGCAGCCTGCGCCTCCAGGACGCTGTCTGAACATTGAAGCTCAGACACTAGCCAAATCAGGTTTCACTTCTAGAAGTCATTCTTGGCAAAAATCGGTCTTCTCCAAAACTGGCATTTTCCATCCCTTTGGTCATGGACTTCGTGTTGAGAGCACAAGCCTCTCCCTGCCGTGGATTCGACCTCCAGCCTCCCAGGGAGGGCCAGCAGCCTGGGCCACCTCCTCACACTCGGCGTGACATCCTACCGCGACATCCCTGCGCCACTGCCACTCAGCATTTACATCGGGCAGGTTACCCTTTTCTGACTGATTTGCAGGGTCTTCGCTGTGTATACAAGTGCATGTCCCGCCTGTTTGCTTTCTTCCCATTATCATTCGATGCACAGATGCTCCTAATTTCTCCAGTTTACCCTTTTCTGTTACTGTGGTGTCAGCTGTGTCCCCTAAGACACATGGGATTCCTGAAGACCGTAAAAGTGTTTCCATTTCTGGAAGGAGGTGGTTGCATTTCACTTGGCAAAGAGGCAAGGAACCCGTGGGAGGTGAACAGTTCTTCTCATGTTAGTTAGTTAGCTTCTCATTTTCCCACTGATTAATCCCAGGGGACAACATTGGTCTCATCAATAACCGTGAACTGAGACAGCTGGAGCGCCGACGAAGACAGAGGGCCGGCGGGGAGCTCCAGGCCCAGCCCCGCGCATCTGGGAAAGAGCGGCACTCGGCACACGAGGGTCCCCGTGGACAGCGACCGTCTCCGCACCCCGTGCCACTTCTGGAGAGAGGGTTTGTCCAGCTCTTGCTGAAAAAACGCTCAGCCACAGGACAAGGGTTCAGTGGCTTCCGCAGCCTGGCACAAACAGCCACGCCTCCCGCCAGGAGAGTGTGGCCAGGCTGGGCTGTGACATTCCGATGCGCTGGGTCATCGTCCTCATCCAGCTTCAGAATTTGTACCAAATTTTGCCTCTGAACTTTTTTTTTCCTCTCCAAAACCCTGGCGAACGTGCTCTACCAGGATGGCTTTGTTGCAAAAGGAATGGCTTGGGGTTTGGCGAGGAAAATTCGAACAGTTAATTTCCCTGGGAAGCCCCTACTCCGGCCACACCCACATTCCAGGGCAGGCCCCTCGAGTCCTTTCGTTAAAGACCCCCTGCCCACGGGACACGGGACAGGCATGGACGGACCGGCCTGGCACTTTGATATCATCTTCCGGGAATCAGGAAGGCACGTGATGTCAAAATGGCTTTTTTTCATTTTTCTTATTTTTCACTAATAACACATATCAGAAAAACACTTCAGACAAAGAATCCACAATAACATTAAAGCATCTCCTCAAATATTAAAAACATACATGGCTAATTCATCTCCACATTTTTATATTCCCCAGTAGATTATTTTTTCACATCATGTTAAAATTACCACAAAGATATAATTATGTTTTTCATCTGTCTCTTCCCTGGCGTTGCTTCTCACTGATGTCACTGTTTCTTAGGATTAGAATTTTCGCCTCGGTCTTTTTTTCCACTGAACAAACCTGGCTTGAATTCTGACAATTCTGTCAATACTGCCGGTCTGTTTCGAAAGCGCTCGATCTCTGAGCATCAACTGCAGACCCGCGAGGTCGCACGCGCCCAGGCTTCTCCCGACCGTCCGTTCGAGGTCGTCCACTTGCGGCTCTGGGAGGGCCCTCGCCCTTCATGCACAAGTTGGCTGGGGCCTGGCGTCGGCCGTCGAGACCCCCTGAGACTGGAGCCCAGGCCCAGGCGGGAGCCGCCACCACAGCAGCTGTGTGAGGGGAGGCTGGCCTCATGGCCCCACCGAGGACAAAGACCCCGCCTTCCGCCCAGTCTGAGACCCTCCAGGTCCTGCCCTCGGGAGACGAGCACCGGCGGCATGCTCGCGGGCGATCACTGTGCACCTTGGATCCTGAATTTTACAAGACGTGTGTCAGATCTCTTGGAGAGAAAATGTGTAGACCACTGGTCCGAGAGCTGGAGGGGGTTCCAGATGGGGTCAGCTGGGAACCCCGAGTCCAGCCCGCAGGACCTGGGCTGTGAACAACAGTCAGCGAAGCATGAGCCAGGGAGGCTTGTTTGGTCATCACAAGCCACACCCACTTGTACTGGTGTAAAAAGACGGAACATTTACTGTAAGAAAAAAGGTGACATGTGACCCCCGGGAGAGCAGGGGCCTTTCTGTGCGTGGCTGTTTCCATCCTCCCTCCAAGGCCACGGATGCACCATGGCTCGGAGCCACAGGCCCCCCCTGCCAGGACAAATGACCTGATAGGCCTCCTGGGGTCAGGTGTCCACAGCGCACCCTGCCAGTGGTGCCCAGGGCAGGGAGGGGGCTCTGTCAGCCAGGGACCGTCTGTGACTCAGATGGGAGCTCCCAGGATGCCACAGCCCGGAGGCCCTGCCCGAGACTCTACCACGCGGAGGGTGGGGAGACAGGGTGTCCTGATTTAGAGGGAAATGTAGAGTTGTGCTTTAAATTTTTGTCTTTTTTACAGCAGTTTTCTTCCCCCCAGGAAGTCAGTGTGATTGGTGGGAGAAACTTCTAACGACAGGCCTGTGTGTGAATCATCATCCAAAATGTTGAAAGCAGCCATTCCAGAAATGTGTTCTCTGTCCTTGAGACACATTTTCCACTTCTGCGTTTCAGTCCAGCCTGCTCCGAACGGTCAGACGTCAGAGCGCTGTGGGAGACCGGGTGCCCTTGGTGAGGGTGACAGGAGGCAGGTGGGACCTGGTTTCCAAGTTTTCGGCCTGGCAGCCACAGCCCACGGGCGCCAGATTCTAGGATGTGCCACCAGAGTCCGAGCTCCAAACAGAAACGGGAACAGAGAGGAGCAGCCCTGTGTGCCCTGGTGAGGGTGGCGGCCTGAGCTGCACAGGGCGCCCCACAGAGACGGAGGTGCGCTCATTCAGGGGCCTCCGGTCCAGCCTCTGGCAACCTGAATCGGTGCGCAGTGCACCAAAGTGAGAGGAGCCTGGAGACGGAGATCGTGGCCAACGAGGAAGTAAAGTGGGAGGACGTATCGGAAAACCCTGTCGGGTTAGAAATGTAGGGGTTACGCGTGTCTACGGAGCTCCAGAAGCAGGGCTGTAAACTGGGGGCAGATCTGTGTCCTGTTGTGCTACACGCAACTTAGAGGCGAGGCCGCAGGCCGGGCAGGCTCAGGGTGGGCCTCTGGCTTCCACTCCCACCTGCCGCCCCTGGACCGCACCCCGCTGCACCCCGCCGCACCCCCCCCCCCGGGCCTCTCGGCGCCTCCCTGGCACCATCCACACTAAGGTCCGGGACGTTCTGCCGCTGTGGCGCCTTTGCTGTTGTTGCTGCTGCTGTTACCGAGTCGTTTTCCACACACAGAAGAGAACATCTATTTTTAGACTTAAACATAAACAAGGCCCTGTCTCGGACACAACAGCCACCTGCCACACCGGGCCAGTGGCTGCTGAGAGGGACGTGCGGTGCAGCACAGCCCTACCAGGAAGGGTCTGTGGGCTGTGGGCTGCAGGCGGAGCACCCCTCCCGGCCCGGCCTCGGGCAGAGAGGCCGTGGTCAGGTAAACTTGCTGGTCGGAAGGGGATGCCCCTGTGGCCTCAGGAGATTCTGTCAAAGGGACCAGTTCAAGTGCCTTCCCTTCTGCTGTGTCACCAACTACGCAGAACCCCTCTTCCGGGGCCTTCTGCCCAAGACTGTTGTGCCAACTCATTTCCCAGGTCAGACGTCTCTGTCGTCCGCACCCCAAGTGGCCACACTACCTGACTGTCGTCCTCCAGCTCCTAGGGTCTGGCGTGGAAGAGGCCGGCCGGTCCCTGAAACCTGGTTTTCACAAGTTTGTTTTCTGTCGGACGTTAGAAAGTGTTGTTCTCTTTAAAATTTTTTATTGAAATATGCTATGCTTTACCGTAAGTCTTCTCGTATTAATTTTGGATAATTTCTCCACTCACACATGGATGAACATGGGCACATGTGGTCACATGCATGCACACATATACAAACACCCATGCTCACAAGTACATGCATGGGCTCACAGTCTACATGTATGTGTGTGCACTCACAAATGCAATACTCATGCATGTGCGTGCGCACACCCATGCACACGCCCGTGCACACGCCCGTGCACAGACACACCTCTCCTCCCTGACACCGGCCCCACATCAGCATCCGTCAGCCGGCCCCCGACCCGCCGGCCAGTCTGAAAGCAGCGCGAGCCTGGCACCGTGTGGGCCACAGGCATCACGGGGTTAACCGGGTTTGCCCACCTCCTGTTGGTGTTAAAAAATAGGGTGACATTAGTTTTACTTCAAACCCTTTATTATTTAGCTCCATTTACATCTCAGTATGTTTCTTTGTATTTAGCAGATGTATCTTCTTATATTTTCTTAAGAATGTGAAGAAGTTTCTGAAAATAATTTTTTGTATTTTGGAGAACACTGAAATCATACTCTCTCTCTGACCTTAAATATTTCAGGTGCAAAAATACTTTACATTTTTATTGACTATTTTATAACAGGCTCCAAATAACCCTGTTTTCTTTGCCTCTTTATTTCTTCGTAAATCTTTTCTTTAAAATTCTGTTGCAGCAGGAATATGTGGGCTTCTCTCCATCTCCGTCTGTTGCTTCAATGGTTAAAGCCCTTCCCAACTGCAGCGGGAGGGAAGTGGGGTGCCCAGCCACACCCAGCGACCAGGCCGCACCGTCCTCGGGACCCTGGCTCCGACCAGCCCCAACAACAGCACCTGCCCCCTCCCCCCACACCGTGTCCCCAGTTCCCACCGGACCGTCGTCTCAGGACGGGGCTTCCCTGCAATTGACATCAACTCGTTTCCTACTGTGTGTGGTCCTGTGTCACTTCAAGAAGCTTCCAGAAGACCTGGCCCTATGGCTCCATGGGGAGGAGCAGTCTCCGTACACCACAGCTGCAGGCTGATCCCTAGTCAGGCGCGGACAAGAAACAGCCAAGGAGGACCGAAGAGGGGACAACGATCCAGCGTCTCTCTTCCTTTCTCGCTCTCTCTCAAATTAATAACATTTTTAATAACAGAAAATTGCAGAAGATACTGGGGAAGGGCAGGTCCACAGCCCCAGAATCTCCCACAGCCCTAGAGATGGGGAGTGTGTGCTGTGTGGCCTCTGAGGGACACCCCCTGAACCTGAGGGGCATCCCCATGATGGGACCTACATCCAAGATGACTCTACCTAGCAAAGCTCTCATTTAGAATGGAAGGGCAGACAAAGTGCTTCCCAGATAAGGTCAAGTTCAAGGAGTTCATCATCACCAAGCCCTTATTATATGAAATGTTAAAGGGATTTATCTAAGAAAAAGAAGATAAAAAATACAAACAGTAAAATGATAACAAACTTACAACTATCAACAACCAAACCTAAAAAAAACACAAACAAACTAAGCAAACAACTAGAACAGGAACAGAATCACAGAAATGGAGATCACATGGAGGGTTATCAGCGGGGAGGAGGAGGGAGGGGAAAAAGGTACAGGGAATAAGCAGCATAAATGGTAGGTACAAAACAGACAGGGGGAGGTTAAGAATAGTATAGGAAATGGAGAAGCCCAGGAACTTGTACGTACGACCCACGGACATGAACTAAGGCGGGGAATGCGGGTGGGAGGGGGAGTACAGGGCAGAGGGGGATAAAGGAGAGGGGAAAATGGGACAACGGTATCCCATTTCAATAAAATATACTTAAAAAAGTAAAACAAAATAAAAATGTGAATCTTTAAAAAAATAAAACCACCACAGCAAAAGTCATGATTCAGTCCATATCTTTGAAAGGAAAATGTTGTTTTATTTATTTCGCAGTAGAAGAGAAAGCAATGTGGTTTCACTTAGCACGGTTATTATTTGCGCGTTTCTCATGCATCTGAAATGCGCACCAGGGCTGACGCGGCGCCCGCGGAATGTGGCCTGACATGCCTGGGCACTTCCGTCACAGCGCCGTGCATGTGGGTGTCCAGGTTGGAGAGCAGAGTTTCAGTTTTTCGGCTGGAAGTTTAGTGTTTTCTTGTCAGTTACAGAAAAGGTGCTTTCTGGACCCAGGAGACTGGGTGACATTCCACGAAGATCGTGGGTAAAAGGAGCAGCAGCTGGGGAACAGCCTGGTGGCACCGCGAGCGCCTGCACTCAGGGAGAGGCGGACGGCACAGTGGCCACTCCGCAGGGTCCTGCCGGAGAGCACGTGGCGCGACGTCCCAGCCCGAGGGGCACGGAGCGAGGCAACTGAGGGTGACAGCAGTGCCCACAGGGTCCGAGTGCGGGCGTCACCCTCCCCGAGTCTTGCGTTCCAGGTGGAAGAGGCAGTGGGGTCGCACTCGCTGTTAGATGCTCCCGACTTTCCTTCTCTTCCTGCCAGGAGCTTGTTTTGCTGACCGGATGGGCAGCCACCCCGCTAGGGCCTCAACTGGGGGCTTCTCTCTGCAGCGGCTGCTACTGCAAGTCACATGGCGAGGCCCCGGGTCACGTCCCAGCAGTCCCAGCACAGTTCCAGGCTGGTCTCTGCTCTGCCCCGGGGGCGGAGCACACAGCCTTTCACACATGCTGCAGGTCGGCCAAGGTGGGGCTGGGCAGGAACGCCCGCAGACCCTGGGCCCCGGGAGCCCGGGTGTGCCAAGCCCGCGAAGAAAGAGTGATGTTGACCTGTTTCTTAGACCCCTCAGGGATGAGCATTCGCGTGAAGATGTAAATTTACTATTAACACAACTTCAGCAAATCGATCCCCAAGTCCTCTGTTGGCCATAAAAAGAAGTCTCCCTGACCTCCCTGGGGCGTTTGTCCCAGTGCTCCAGGTCGGGGACACACATCGCTGGTCCCCTCACTGGGGGTCCCTCTGCCCGCCTGGCGATCCCCACTCTTCCCCTTGAAGTGTTTGATTCTCTTTCCATTAACTTTAAAATCACGGACACCCACCCTGTTTCCAGCCAGACTCACGTGGTTTCCCCTCAATACAAACTTCCTATGTCCGTCCAGCCTCATTCCCTGGGCATCCGTGTCCTCTCCAAGCCTCGTGTGCCGGCGAAAGGCGGGCCTCAACTGCATTGGCTCATTTTCCGGCCCCTGTTGAAAACTCCCCTGAGCCACACACAGGAAACACACAGATTTAGTTTGGGGTCAGTCAGTGGAAGATGCTTTCACAGCCTGAGGTCTCGCACCCCAAGCCACTCGTAACCTGCTCCCAATGACCCTATGGTGACTGCCCCTCAGAGAGGCACCCCTAGCAGAGCCTGGACTCTGGGTTAGCTCTCCACAGCTCCTGGCACATTCACGCACCGTCCCCAGCTGCAGAGTGCTCAGGGGACAAGTCCAAGACCCCTGGGGGTGCCTGAAACCACGGGGAGGCCCGGCCCCCACATGGGCCACACTTTTTCCATACACACATGTCTGTGGTGAAGTCCAGTTCGTAAATCAGGCATAGTAAGAGATGAACAACAGTCACTAATAATACAATAGAATAATTATAATACACTGCAATGAAAGTTATGTGAATGTGGCCTCCCCCCTCCACCAACTTTTATACTTTTCAGTCCAAAATGATTCCTGAGTCTGTGTCACTCATTTATTCCAGGGGACACTCTGGCAGAAGCCACTGTCCAGGCTCAGCGCTTCCGGGCACGACACACGGCTGTCAGTCCCGCCCACAGTCCAGGCCCTTCTCTCCCAGCTCCGTGCACCACCACGGCAGCCGAGATCGCTGCAGTGTGAGGCGTGGCAAGAAAACCAGCACCAAACGCTTGTCCTTCTTCGAACTGCACACGGCCCCATGGCGGGCCGTCTAACCACCCAGACGCCTGCTGAGGGTCGAACAGGCCGGGAGAGCCCGCAGAGTGGGGACGCTGGACAAAGGGAGGAGTCACGTCCTAGTGGGGTTTCATCGTGCTGTCCAGAACGGTGTGCAGTTTAAAACTTATGAATTATCTATTTCTGGAATTTTCCATTTAGCGTTTTGGAACATGGCTGATGGAGAGTAACTGAAGCTGCAGGACATGAAACCACACATAAGGGACAACTACTGGACCGTGAAGCTATTAATAGCAGCAAAATTAAAATCTAGCCAGGAAGAAACAATGGAGTTATTTTTAATTAGGGCATGAAGCAAAGCTGGCACTGAAGACGTGAAAGGGAAAAAAAGGAGGGAGGGGAGACAGGATTTTATATCTATTCCCCTCTTTGGAAAGCCTTATTTTGCCATTTTAGTAAATCAAAAACAGTTGAATATTGCCAATTTTATACAGTTCAACCTCATAACATCAACACCAAGATACCTGCCAGACCTGTCACATCCCGACCGGCCCGCCCCCACGGTCACCTGCTCCTCCGGGGGCGGGGCCTGCAGCACTCCCCACAGTCAGGCCATGTGCCACCCAACGGCCACTTCTCAGAGCACCTTTGCGACGAGAAGGGCCAGGCACCTTCTCCTGGGGCCTGGAGCGTGAAGTCAGCTGCACTGACACCGGTGGAAAGGAAGGAGCTCTGCATGCGACAGGAATGCCTCCCCGCGGCAGTCGCAGCTGAACACGAGCGGTTTGATCCGGAGGGTGTTCGGACCACCCGCCCCCACCCCCGTGGGGCAAGGCATGGGCAGGCCACAGCGCCTTCCCTGCTCCACAGCCCAGAGCACAGGTGTGCCCGAGCCGTGCACAGCCAGGACGGGCACCCCGCAGAGTCGCTGCCCCGCTCCCGCTCCAGCACCAAAGGAACCCTCCCAGCCGTCCAGTCGCACAGCCTCGGCCGGCGACACAGAGCGGTGCCTCCCCGCCTTTCCCACTGGAGGCCCCGAGGAAAGAGCCCTTTCCCCACCGCACACCTGCCTCGGCCTGGTCCCTGCTTGTCCAGCTGCTGCAGGTGGCCGCCCTGACACAGGGCTACCAGGACGCAGCACCGGGCCTCGTCCCCCGGCCTGCAGCATGGAGACTGTCCACCTCGCACGGTCCACGCGGGGATCAGGAAGGTGCCCGGTCAACCTGCCGGCACAAACTGCGGGATGGCTCTGAGCTCCCTGGCTGTGGCCACACAGTGTCTTCCCACAGCCCCTGGGCCCCTGGGCTCTCTGCCCACCCCACCCCCACCTCTCCCCCCCCAGCTGCCCCCCCTCCTGGCAGGCCTCCTCAGAAGCAGCCCCGGGGCTTCTTCCTCTCCTCGGGGTGCCTTCCATTGCACTGTCCCACCCTGGGACCAGACTTCTGATCTTCCTGGTCCCCCCTGCAGCCCCACTGTCACCTGGCCGTCCCAGCTCCCGTGCCACCCAGGGGACCCGCAGCTTGTGGCCAGGCTCACTCAGCAGCTCAGCGCCTCTGTCCAGGACGAAGGGCAGTGACAAGCCAGGCATGGCGCCTCCTTCCCACACAGCTGGGACCTGCGTCCGTGGATGTCACACGTAGAAAGGACACCCTGAACGGGCTTTCCGAGGAGAGATTTTGTCAAGGACTTGTAAAACAGATATAATAACTGTATTACCTATCAAACTCACAGGATTATCACGTGAACACGTTAACGAAGGGGAATCAGTTAAAAATGAATGTTCTCTGTAAGCACACGATTAACGTCACGGGCATCTGACAAAGGCACAAGAACCAACTGCTTTGCCGTCACAGCACATGGCTCATCACCTAAAAACAGGTGACAGCTCAGAATGCCAACCCAGGCGGGCCCCGCAGCACGCGGGCGACGGCCACGGGTCCACGTCTCCAGCGCCCAGGCCTTCGCCGGCCTGGCAGAAGCACCGGCTGCTGCGCACCCACCCCGCACACGCGGCCTCGCCTGCGGCCCCTGGGAAGCAGAGCTTTCCCGCAGCTCGGCGGCTCTTCCAGATTCACGCTGTCCCAGCTTCTCCCCCATAAGCTCCCTAGTCCTTATGTAGGCAGGGCCTTTAGAGACATTACTTAGCTATCACCATTTACATTAACTATGGATGCATTCCTAAGATATTAGTTGGCTATTACCATGTACATTAAATAATTTTAAATTTCTTTTTCTTAACATCATAGTTAACATAACTGGAATTGCGACTTACTCTGGAGAAAATATATAGAAAAATAAAGGCAATATATAAAAAATTTTATTTTTTTTCAAATATTTTATTTATTTTCAAAGAGAGGGGAAGTGAGAGAAAGAGAGGGAGAGAAACATCAATGTGTGGTTGCCTCTCACGAGGCCCCCACTGGGGACCTGGCCTGCAACCCAGGCATGTGCCCTCACTAGGAATCGAACCGGTGACCTTTTGGATCGCAGCCTGCGCTCAAGCCACTGAGCTAAACCAGCCAGGCCAAAAAAATTTTTTAAATGTTTTAAATTAAAAAATAAAAAAATTACAAAAAACAGATAAAAACCTAAATAAATAAATAAAGACAATATAGATAAATAAAGGCACAGAAATCGCCATTTACTATGAAAGTCACCGCAAAGCTGGCACATCAAAAACAGCAAAGTGCTGTGTGCAGCTGGTGAAATGTGAATCGGTGCAGCTGCGGTGGGAACTGACACGGAGGTTCCTCACAAAACTAGAGACAGCTGGCAGATGACACAGCAATGCCGTGCGGGCTCTGCGCCACAGACCGGGACGCGGGGGCTGACACAGAGCCGCCGGCCCCGCTCATAGCAGCGGCGTCACCAGGGGAGTGCGGAGGCCGACGTGGCAGCCCCTGCACAGGAGCGTGGGAGAAGAAAGAGATCATGCTCCAACACAGATGAGCCCTGAGGACACCGTGTGGGTGAAGGGAGCCGGTCATGCAGCTCGGACTCTGTGCGAGTCCACTCGCTGGCAGTCCCGGGGCAGCACAGCGAGAAGGTTGCCTGGGCCAGGGCGGGGGGCCCGGTAGGGCGTGAGGGTGGAGAGATGAGAACCTCCCCGGGGGCGGGGGCGGTTGCAAACAAGTGAACAGAGTTAATGCTACTGAACTGCACATTTGAAAATGATTAAGATGGTGATTATGTTACGTGTGTCTCACCACGATTAAGAATTACATTTTAAAATAAAAATTAAATGATGTAACTGAAATTAAGAATGTTAGATAAGAGTGTACAGGCTTGCTCACCCTAAAACTTGCTTTATCTATTTTAACTAGTTCTAAATAAATTTAACAATATAGCTACTATTACATAAATGGATAAAAATGTGTGGATAACTCTAAATCTCAGAAAAATGAAAACAAGTTGTTCTGAGTTTTGCCTCTAAAAAACTGCGGGGACAAGTGTGCACACTCACGGTGAGCATGTGAAGGTCCCCATGAGAAGCCCAAGAATCTGGGTCTGACATTTCTCCAGTGGAGGGGGGCAAAGATGGCAGCGCATCCCGGAGGCAGGGGAGATGAGGCGGTGGGGCCGGGGGGTGGGGGGTGGGAGCCCCCACCCTGGTGTCCCAAGTGGGACGGGTGAAGTTGGGTCTCCCCTCAGAGGCCCTAGCTGGGTGGTACCCAGGCTGTTGGCCATGGGACCTGGAATTTTTCCGGAAGCCTCCTGACTCTTCCAGGGTCCTGGGGAGACTCGGTTCTGGGACGAGGGGAAGCAGCTGTGTGTCTGAGGAGGCAGCTGGCCCCGGCCTCGCTGCTCCAACCAGCACCCCAAGTGAAGCCTCACTCTGCACCGTCTAGTTTGTGCAACAAACTCTAGGTTATTTTTATTGAGGAACTTTCTGCTCTAAGTCGACCGCATTCTGTGCAGAAGGGAGCTGCCAGGGTCCCTTTGAGGAGCAGACCTCAGACGCGTGTGGCGCAGAGACAAACTGGGCAGCTCAGGGGACAGACCCCAAGCACATCTGAACCCTGATGTCCTCAAGCCAGTGGGCCAGGCTCCACCCAGGTCAGCGGTCACTGGGCTCCAAACAGCTGAAGTTTGCCGTCCAAGGTGGCCGTGGCGAGCTGTGAGGGAAACAAGAGCAGAGTGAGCCCTTGGCCGCCTCCTGTCACCGGGAGACCCATCAGCAGAGTGAGCTGCCAGCCAACCTCCTTGTCGGTCACTTTCCAGAACACTGAACACAGTTCGTAAGAACAGCCTCCACTGGCCCGAACAGCACCCCCCGGGAGCAGAGGGACAGATCCCAGCACTCAGGCTTGTCATTAGCACTGGGGCCCCACTGTGGGCCCAACCCGGCTGCTCAGGACACCAGACCACAGGTGGCTTCCCACCCTCCCACCTCCTGCTGGGCCAGCTGAGCAGAGTAGCTCCTGGTCCGCCACCAGCCCTTCAGCTCAGGGAGGCAGGAGGTCTCTGGCCCAGGCCTCAGTGTACTCAGGGCCACAACGTGAGGACAGGGTGGGGACCCGCTTCAGCCACAGCACCGTGAGGGCAGCAGCCTTCCCTCTGCGCTTCCTCAGAGGTGGGGGTGTCCCACTCCAATCAGCCTCTGACCTTGGCCAGGCGGCACGCGTGCTGGGTACTAACCAAAGCCAGCCTGCAGGGATGTGGCCAAGAGCCTCGAGGGGCCTGGAGATGGGACTGTGCCTGGGGCCGAGATGCCCCAGAGCTGGTGTCACGGAAGGTGGCCACGTGGGATGTTGGCCATGCCAGGCATGGTGGCTCACAGTGCTGTGTCCTTGGCTAGGTCTCTCGGCGACACCTGAATTTGGAGTCCCCGCTCACTGCCGAGGCCGAGTGGAGTTCTGGCTGCCTATCTGCTGTGCTGGCATCAATACAGCCTCATCAATATTGATACAGAGACAGAGAAAGACACAGACGGGCAGAGATGTGGGTGCAGCTATCCTACACTAGCGGAGGCCTGCAGGGCCATTAGAAGCAGCACAGAGAAGCACCTAGAACTTTTATCTCTGGGTTGCAAACTCCCCCGCGTTTCAGAGGGGGCACTGGGGACACAGACGTGAGTCCAAGCTTGCTCCCACTCGGGTTTGCCGTGCAACATGGGGGTCAGTGGAGGCTGAGCCACCTGCGTTTGGGTAAATCCTGCGTAATAAACCAGGATAATGTCACCTGTCAGGAGCCAAAGGCTGGAGCAGCACCTGTCAGAGCCAGGCACCCGGGAAGCTCTGCGCCCACTTGGGATCGTGACAGAACCAAGAGTGACAGGTGGGCGTGCGGCTTCAGATGGAGTCACGGTCCCCACAACGCTGCAAGGGACAGCGTGATGCTCACTGTGCATTTCAGAGCGGACACCATGGGGGAGTGGGGGCTGTGTTCTCATCTCAAAGGTGCTGGAGAAAGCTGTGCTTGCAGGCAAGTCCCCAAGTGCTTTACACTCATGGGCCGGTCACGTGCATGTTAAACACGTCTTTGCTCAAACCGTATCAGCGATGACGGCGGTGCCGACACTCAGCCAGGACTGTGCAACGGGTCCTCCTGTTTTAGATCCCTCGGTCTGCGAACACCGCTGCAAATGCCCCACCAGTGACACCGGGAAACACTCACTGCCCTTCCCAGAACAGGTCTTAAAGTGACATAGGAATGACAGCCAGAGAGCTGAACACCGTTTCCATCCTGTTTCCAAACTCTTGAGCCATTAAGAAAGGGAAATCAACCAAGTCACGAGGGTGAACGCATCAGCCCTCATCCATGTGAATTCCACTAGAATTCGCCCAGGAACCGACCTGCAGCATCAGAGCCCCACAGAACACATGCCACTCGTCCCCGGTGTGCGTCTGTGACCGTGGAGGGGCAGGGCCGGGGGACAGGCGGCCAGAGTGGCATGGACAAAGGGCCACAGGAAGACAGGGAAGGAGCTTTACGAGAGGCTTTTTAAAAAGGCAGAGGGACATAAAGCTAGCCCGTTGGAGCCGGGGGACCAAACGGGAGCCGGCAAGGGAAAGGCGACTCCTGCAGGGAGGACGGCGGAGAGGAGCGAGACCTCAGAGGGCGGGGCCGACGGCCCGGTGGCGGGAGACGGAACCAGCTTGGATGGGCAGAGCGGACAGGCCCCTCGTCACATGGTTACTGGCACGTCCGAGGGAGCCGAAGAACAAACCAGATCTGGGAGCCACAGCATCCCAAGCACACGCCTGTCAGCACCTGTGATGTATGTCATCTTTGCCCTCCTTTCCCTGCAGAAACCACGCGGTTCTCATTCTCTGGTCCACATGGTCAGAAGAAACAAAGCAAACACACAGCAGAAAACAAAACACCACCCTTAGATCACTTCAGCTGCCCGGTTTCCGCGGCAGCCGCAGCTCCCTCGGTTCCAGTGCAGATTTTGGTCCAAGTGGGTGAAGGGCTCAGTCTCCCAAGGCTCCTGCGGTGGCCGTGTGGGCGGCCGTCCCCAGGAAGGCAGTGCGGCTGACAGACACGCTGTGGGGAGCAGCGGGCTCCTTTCCTAGAACAGAGCGAGGCCACCCCATCGCAGTAGAAGCTCCGTTCCCACAGAGCGGGGCCGCTCAGTTCATGCTCCAGGCGGCGGCACACGGGAGGACTGACAGCCCGCGGCTCTGGCAGGGCTCGTCCATCATCACTGCCAAGTGGACGAGAAAGTGAGGGAGGGGGAGAAGGGCGGGGGTGGGGCTCCGATGGCCCTGCAGACTCGGAGGCAGACCCATGGTTGGGGCGCAGGAGGCAGGGCGCTGGGCATGCAGAACCCAGGTTGTGCTCAACCCCAGGTGCCGGGGGAGACCAGACTATCTCAGCCTGAGTCAGGAAATGGCCCCAAAGTCCCACAGGTGAGTTTGCACCTTACATCACATCATGTGATCCAAGGGGAGTGAGTCACGTGACGAACAAGAAACAGGGCTCGGCTGACGCTGTTCCTGGAGCACCTGGCAGAGCGAACCTCAGACGATGGGGCCCTCCTACACGGTCTTGAAGGAGACGTGTTGAAAACGGTTAGAGACATGACACAGAATAAGGTGCTGCAATGAAGAACTGGAAGACTGACAAGAACCACAGCGAACCCAGAAACAGGAGTGGAGTCACCAACACAGACAGGCAGTGGCTCAGGTGAGAGCTGGTGAGAAAGGGCTGCAGAGAGAGTCAGTGAACTGGAACTCAGGCATGAGGAAGCCACCCCCAACTCAGCGAGCCGGCAGGAGGTCAGGTAACCGAGTCCAACACTAATTTGCTGGTTCCAGAAGGAGAGAACAGAGGGAATGGGGAACAGGGGGCACCCAAAGGAACAGAAGCCAGAATCGCCTGGAACCAGGGGAACGTCGAGGCGTCTTTGAGAGAGCCAAGTGTGTCCAGCAGAGACACACAGTGACAGACCCACACCCAGAAGTGCAGGACGGAGCCAGAACAGCGCACATGACAGCCCTGCCCACTTGGTGGGCTTGTCCCGAGTCTCTGCCACACTGGAGGGGGTTCCTGGTGACCACCACGCCGGCCCCACACACAGACCCGGCTCCCACGAGCGTGGCGTGGGGCCCGACAGGGGTGCTGAGCAGGAGACTCCAAGGGGCAGTGAGCATTGAGGCCCACATTTTCATAGGAGACTCATTTTTCAGTTTAAAATTTTACTATTAGTTGTTGGCCATTAACTTGTCGTGGAATCCTTCACTGAAAAAAAAAATCTTTAATTTTGATGAAAATAAACTGACCAATATTTTGTTTCATGTTTTATAGTTTTCAAGTTTTGTTTCACAGGCCTTTCCAAAGCATAGATCACAAAGCTATTCTCCTACAATTTTTCCTACCTACTCCCAGTTTTACCTTTGCGTTTACATGATTAAATCATCAGATACACGCAGGGTTACATAGAAATACAGGTTGTTTTTTTCTCAATATAGAGCCATTTTTCTTAAACATTGTAGCAAATAATGCACCTTTTTCCCGTTGTTCTGTGGTGCCACATTTAGTATGTACTAAATCCCCAAGTGGACACTGGTCACCTCTGGGTTCTCCAGTATGTTCTTCTGGTTCTATTTTAGATCTTTAATCAATGCCTCTCAGTTTCTGTTTCTATGGTTTCGAAGTATTTCTTCCCTAACAGAGAAACTACAGAGTTAAATTAGCCTTCTACAAATCTATTGTTTCCAACACATGGGTTTTGGAGTGAGTTTACTGAACCTTCCTGGGACCCGACAGAGAGTGCGATAAACGTGCAGCTGGTGGAGATGCGTCACGCCGCAGCGCTGAGCGGTGACGTGAATCATGAAGGACGCGGGGCACTCCCGATCCGGGTCTATGCAGCTTACTCGAGTTCTACCGTTTCCTCCTCTCTTTTGTTTTTCTTAGCTGAGCTCCCAGATGCTTTCAGTCCTGTTTGCTGCCATGAAGGACATCTTGTTTTTATTTTTAGTTTGTTGTTATTGGTGTATTTATTGTTGAAACTAGATTTTAACTTCCAGTTAAATGAATCGGATCATCTGCAAATAATGAGTTCTTCCCTCTTTCAAGCCTTTCACTCTCGTTTGTTTTCCTGTCCTTCCTTCATCGACCAGGACAGCCTGCATCTCAGCGGCAGCAGGCCCTGGGGGCGGGAGCATCGCCCTCCTGGCTGCCGAGGAGCTCGGGTGAGGACACACCGCTGGCCTTGCCCCTGCAGAGGCTGTGCAACTGGACGTGTGTGCAAACTCTCCCCACGTGTCCCCTCCTGTCCCCGCCAAGGATACGCTCCTCTTCACATAAATTACATGTCCATGAACCTTAAGTTTAAAAAAAAATTTCCACCACATTGGACAAAGGGGTACAGGTCATCGGAGATGGCAAAAGATTATTCAAAATAGATCAGGTCCAATTCCTTTTGAGGAGAAAGATAAGCCTTTGCCTCCTAAACCATTTAAGAGCTTCGAATAACGAGGTCGGCTTCTCGGGTTCAGTGAGACTTACGCGAACCGACACTTCACGGGAATGACTGAGAGCATCTCCTGAGCCACATGTCACACAACTCTCGGTGCCAAAGGCCCCAAGCACAAAAAGACGGCCACATGACGGTCCTGCTGCTCACATGGGGGCAGAGACGCCGCGCCGGCCGTGCAGGCGCAGAGCTGGCTGGGGGCCCGTGTCCCCCTCCCCTGTGGGTGTCTGAGCTGCATCCCGGGACAGGGCCACGTGGGGCGCCAGCTGCAGAGACCCCTGAGGGGGCCGCACGCTGACTGAGGCAGAGAGCAGAAGGTTTACTTTGGAGTAGAAGCCTGGAACTGGCTCTCACGTGAAAGCTCTGAAGGCCAATGCGGCTGAGAGGCAGGAGAACACGCCGCCATTCCCTATTTCCGCCGGACAACTGCCTATCTGATTTCACAGGCTTTGAAAAAGAAATGTCACGACAACAACCGCATGCCTCCTCGGCATGCAGGCGTCTGTCTGCAGACTCCAGTCGGGGCACCATGCCCCCAGCGGCCGCAGCCCCGACCCCCGGCCTCCCAACGCAGACCCAGGCCTGGGCCCCCTCCTGCTCGGCTGGCTCAGCGTCTCTGGGCCGGGCGGAGCAGCAGGGCTGAACTGCCTCCAGATGGCTCCAGTGTGCAGCCAAGGCGGAGTGCTCCAAAGATTTAAATTCTGTAATTTCATTACTCCTCAGAGCTCTCTAATCCAGGATAAATATTTCCACTTCGTTTAAAGTTGCTGATCCAACATGTGGAAACGTTTTGTGGCTGCGCCCTGGCTTCTCCCCACCCGGCTTCCAGTAACTCAGCGTCACACGGTCCGTCCGCTCGGCCTTGCTGTCAGGGTGGACGTCCCGCGTGACTCGGAGCTGGCTGGCCCGGAACCTGGGGTGCATTCCCCCTGGAATGCTCCATGTGCAGGAGCCGCGGGAGGGTCCAGAGTACAAGTCACCATCGGAATCCAGCAACTGTGTCCTCCCTGTGTCCCTGAGCGTGACTGTGGCCTCCACGCTGAGTGGCTGCAGGGTCAGCTGGCAACCCCAGAACTGGCCACTTTGCACCCAGGAGCTCATCTGATACACTGTGGGGACATGGGACAAACCATGGCAACCATCCAGTGCACCGTGAAATGATGAGCTCTCCCTTAGAAGGTGGTGGGGGGGGTGTGGGGACGATGGGCCGGGGGCAGGGGGATGGTGGCCGGGACTCCACGCTCCCACAGCGGCTGCTATCTGAGAAGGAAGGACTCACCTGCCCGGCCATTCCCACCACACCTGTGCCTGGTGGACGTGATGGTAGGAACCCAAGGGAGCCCTGGTTCTGTGGCAGGGCAGGCACACACAGAGCTACGCCTGCCCTCCCTGCGGCCGCAGCTGCCCTCAAGGGCCTGGCTGTGAGAGTGGAGGAGACAGACAGCGGGACAAGACCCCAGATGTGCACGTCTGGTGGCATTTAACCCCAAGACAGCCCTGCCCTGAAACGCGGTGCACACCATGCTCTGGAAAGGGGCCGATCTATCACACGCCTCTCCCCGGGCATGTGCTGGCACCTGCTGCTCCCTGCTGCCACCACGACAAATGACCACAAACTCAGGGGCTCAAAACAATCGCTTCCCAGTTCTGTCGGTCAGAGTCCAGAATGGGTCTCACTGTGCTGAGACCCACAGGGTCCTCAGGGCTGCTGCCTGCGTCCGACTGGCCTCAACCTGGGCCCCGGCCCCTTCCTCCACCTTCAAAGGCAGTGACATCACGTCTCTCTCCTAATGCCTCGGGCTTCCTCCTGAGCACCCCTGTGAGTCCCCCAGGCCACTTGGACAATGCAGAACAATCTCTGTGCCGATCAGGTGATGAGGACCTTCACCCCATCTGCCTCCGCCCCCAGTGCCATGTGGGGTCACGTATTCACAGACATCGGTGGGGTCACTATCCTGCCCATTCTTAGAGAGGAGCTAAGGCTCAGTAGAAAGAGGTGACTCGGGTCAATCCATCAACATTCTTCTGTTGCAACAATGACGACAAAAGCACTTGTGGCAGGCACCCCAAAATACCATCCCACGCCGCGCAGCCTTGCCAAGGATTGGATCAGATTATCATCACACGTCCTGGTTTCCTTAGGACACGGGCTGGACCCAGGCTGTCCCACTGGTCACAGGTCTGCAGCCCGAGAGGCAAACTCGCACTCGGAGCACGGCGATGGTGGCAGCAGACAAGGTCCTGGAGCGCTGGCTGCAGACGGCAGCTCCAAAGAAGGCTCTGGTCTGTCCTGCCAGCTGCCACAATGTATGGTGCTTCATCAAAAAACACAAATATGGCCCTGGCTGGTATAGCTCAGTGGATTGAGCGCAGGCTGGGAACCAAGCAGTCCTGGTTCGATTCCCAGTCAGGGCACATGCCTGGGTTGCGGGCCAGGTCCCCGTGAGGGCCATGTGAGAGGCAACCATACATTGCTGTTTCTCTCCCTCTCTTTCTCCCTCCCTTCCCCTCTCTCTAAAAATAAATAAAAATAAAATCTTTAAAAAAAATGTATAAAAAAATTTTTTTAAAAAAACCCACAAATTCGGATCAAAGCTGCGAAGGCATCTGTGAGTGGACTGACGGTCCCGTGGGTCAGAGGAGCCTTGCCAACGACAGAGGGCCGGCCCGCACCCACACGCAGCGTCACCAGTTCTGGGGAGGACCGCGAGTGGGCCAGGGCACAGGGCTCTCTCCCAGGGCTCCCGGGAGCCTCCCGCGCCGCGCCCGTCATCTGCTGTTGTTCCTTGCTCCTTTTTTTGGAAGGAAGATGAGAGGGTTTGACTGGGGGAAAAGCGAACTGAGAGGTGCTCCCTTCATGCTCCCGGGACTTCTCAGCACATGTGGCTCGCTAGCATTTTTAACATCTGCTGTAATTTCCTGGGTCTGCCCAGTCTTCCCAGAGCCACACATAGTGAAAGACCACTCCAGTCATAAAACACCCTTTTCCCATTACTTTACACCTGGACCCATCCAGCCGATGTGAGGTTTCAGCCAAGAGCTGTAAGACAGAAAGCCAGGCCGCCTGCCCGCACCCCGCCTCGCGTGCAGTGCACGCAGCTCCCGGACCGCCGGGAGGAAGGGCTTCCTGACAGGTGGGTTTAAAACGCCGGGGACAGGCTAATGTGTGCTGGATACGGAGGGATCGGGGGTAAAATTTATCTTAATATGCATTGAAAATCCAACGGTGACAGAGCGGACGGAGGGGAAGGGCAGGTCGTGACAAAGCCCACGGGGAAGCGGCAGCTTCTCGGTGGCGGCGGGAGCGCTGCCCACTGCTGCTCGGACGTCGAGCTGCAACGCCGGTGATCTCCGGTGGGCAGCGGCAGGCTCCACCGTTCCTACGCTGTCAGGGCCTTTATAAAAATCAGTTTTCTTAAGCTACTTTTTTGCCTCCGCTTTTCATGTCATTGGACACAGACCCTGTCAAAGACAGGGTTGCCGGGCCGTCCCCTTCCTATGGGGCAGCGACAGCCCGGCGTGTCCCGCAGGGCAGTGGCCGCACTCGGCCCGGCAAACTTTCCTTTGCAGCCTTGTCACCCCATGCTGCTTGTTAAGTTATTGCAGAGTATTCTTATCATTCTGGTGAGTTCCAACCAGTTAAAACTCAGTTCCCAACTGCTGGTCTCGTTCTCTTCATGAGATCTCTCTGGGGAGACAGACAGACAGAGAGAGACAGAGCGAGAGGTCAGTGCTGTGACCTCCCCACAGGCCCTGCCTGCTGCACCCACCACAGCGCGCAGGGCGGCAGCAGGAGCACCCCCCCGCAGGTGCACCGCGGGCACAGACACAGGCCCCCTGCTGTGCATGGGAACTGGGGCTCCGACGCCCTGAGCCCATGTCCTGAGCTCCCCGGTGGCAGCAGAGCTGGGACTGAAACTCACGCGGAGACGCCGCCACTCTGGGGAGCCAGGCCACTGTTGGGAGCGCAGGGCTCTGGCTGCCCCCACCAGTAGAGCCCACGGCCGCAGAGGGCCCCAGAGGCTCGGACGGCCCCAACCCTCCAAGCGCCCCCGGGGGCTCCCGGGGGCCCTGTGGTCAGAGTGCTCTGGGGTGGCTACAGTGCAGGTCGCTGGGCCCCACCCCCCATGAGCAGCAGGATGGGGCCTGGTCAGGAATCTGTGCTCTTCACGGGTCCCAGCGACGCAGTGATTGGTCAGGCCCCACCTTGAGAGGCACTGTCCCGGCTCTGTGCCCCTGACCCCACACAGCGCACACTCCCCAGAACACGGACGCCCACAGCCCCAAGCGGCGCGGCCAGGGCAGGCGCCCGCACTCAAGCCACGGGGACGCTGCATTCCGCCCACCCGCCTGCTGTGCCAGGGAGCATGACCACAGCTGGTGCAGGGGAAACAAGCAGAAACACAGTCGGCAAAGGTCAGCCGGACACCTACCGGCTGTGCATTCAGAGTGGGAGTCCCACGTGTGCACCCTGGGGCCCGCGAGCGTGGCCGCAGCTCCTCGGACCCAGCTCCCTGCCCCTGCGGGTGTCAGGAGCAGACCCAGCTCACTGGTGTAACGAAACTGCATCTTCCTGGCAAGGGCGCGTGCGCTGTGAACCGCCGCTATGCAGCCCGTCAGCCCGGCATTCGAGTGCGTCCACAAACAGGCTGGAGCTGCCCCCGCGCCACTGCTGACGCCCTGACGACACAAGATAACGTCGGACTGAACGCTGCTTTAAGCTGTCCGGGACTTTTAAGAAAATTAAAATATTATGAGTTCTGAAAAATGCTACTCTTTCCATTTCATAGTTGATTTTCCAAATTCTACCCTGGGTCTGTGACTTGTTTCCTTAAGAGAGTTAATGCAGACATGTGGCTTCCAAAAGCAGCCTTTTCCCTCCTTTCCTGTCTTTTTCGACCTGACTACTAAAAGGAGGGAGGGGGGCGGGGCGGGCAGAGGTGGCAGGTGTGTCTCACGGGGGAGGGCATCCCTCCGTCACACAGCCATGGGAGGAGCAAGCCCTGTGGAGGCTGCCCCACTAGCCGCCCGTACTCCCTCCACCCTGGAGGCGAAGGCCCAGAGAGATGTGGGAGCTGCGTGGAGGTTCCTGGACCCCTTCTCAGGGCGGGAGTCCCATCTTCCTTGTGGGCAGACAGCAAAGCCCACCCGCGGCCTCTGCGCCTGTGCTCTGGAGCCACCCACCATGGCCGCAGCTGCTCAGGCCTCCCCCAACAGCAGGGGCTCCTGATGAAAGCAGGAGACACCGTGTGACCCACGAACACGACACAAAGTTGGACCCCAGTGTCCACAGGGAAGTCATGATGGAGCACAGACGCAGCCCAGTCCCGGCTCACATGGAGTTGAGGTGAGGGTGGGGGTGCGGGGAGTGGCTGCAACCAGGACGGAGGTGACACCCCAGGGCGTCGCACTGCACCAGCCGGTGGCACCTCAGCCACACTCGTCACCTGCATACCAGAGGTGAGGAGAGCGAGGGCCCATGTCCCTGCCGCAGGCACGCGGTGCGGGGCGATGTGCGCAGAACCGCTGCACAGTGACTCAGAGGGGCTCGGGGACAGCGCGTCACTCCGCGCCACGCTGCACACTCATCAGCCCACAGACCGCACATCAGCAAAGCCATGGAAGTTAGAGCAGATCGTCCCCACAGGGCCCCGTCCCAGTCACCAGCCAGGGCCTCAGGCCTCGGTCTTCTTCAACTCCGCTGACCCCACACATGCACCAGGCTGGACCCCACAAAGCCCGTCATCGAGGCTCCAGCAGGGAGTTGACAGTGTTAAGCGAGTCACTGCTGCTGCCGTATTTCATTGTTAAATTAGCAAAGCAAGTTGCTCTGATGCTTTAGTCTTCAAACATTATGAAATTACCCGGTACTAAATCTTTACTCCTCTTGGCCACTTCTTTCCCCCACAGGAAGAAAAATGCCAAATACCAGGTTCTTCACACCCAATTTTCCACTCTGCATAAAATAGCAACACAGAACACACAACACACAAACCTGCCAGGAAGCTTTGTAAACCAGCTGCACTGCCTTCCCGAACCCAACGGACCCATAAGTCACTACGATTGATGACCACAATCAAGGACCACGATCGATGACCATGATTGATGGCCACAGGAGGGTAAAGCAGGCGGCGGTCACTCCAGTTGCTCTGTCCCACAGGGATGAGGATGGGCATCACCTGAGGCATGAGCTCCCGTTCTCCTCCAACAAGCAAATGTGGGAAAGGTGAAAAGTATTTGCAAGCCCACTCATAATTTAAATCCTAGATGACAAAAAATTAAAATTTCAAAGTCTAACAAGTCTACAAAACAGGAGCACAATCATGGAGCCAGAGGAACTTCAGACTGCCTTCCACTCAGCCACTTCACTCCAGAAGCAGCTCAGGTCGGCAGAGCAAGGAGCCAGGCAGCAATGGCCAGCGAGACCCTCTGTAGCCCCTGCCCTGGGCCCTGCAGGCTACTTACCAGCCGGATGCCAATGACATGATTTAAAACGTGTTTAAAGGCTGCAAACACAAGACTTTCAACACTGCAAGGCAATAAAACCATCTGTTTAGTTTTGCCTCCATAGATATAAGAGATGATGGCTTGAGTGGCCTCTGGATTTATGTGAAGGGCACACTCAAGATTTCAAAAAAGCAGGTGGACGCATTGCACCTGGCCAGTGGGCTTGATGGAGTCTCTTCATCTGGAAACAAAGTCCAGGAAGAACAGGAAAGGGATGTGTAGAAAACAAAGACTCAGAGATCTTTGCCCCCAGCTCTAAAGGACATGGGACTTGATTAAGCAAACCCCCACAATATCAAGAGCACCTGAGAAACATGGAAAGGGTGTCAATGACCCGTCAGTGCACTGCAGGCTACCCCCAAGCTTAACAGCCATTCTCTTGCCTTTCGTGACTTGTGGCAGGTCCTGCTGGTGACTCTGCAGTGCCCAGCTGCCCAGTGACAGTCCCCGATAGCTCCACGGGGCCCACTCAGGGGGCGCCTCCATCGCCTCTCCAGCAGGGACCACAGAGGCTCAGGGTCCCAGAGAGAACATTCTAACAAACTAAGTGGAAGCTGCTTGCACTTCAATGTTTTGGCCTTGGAAATCACACGGAGTCCTTCCTGTCACAATTAATTGTCAAAAGAGACCCACAGACACCCAGGCTCACAAGGGGCAGCCACAGGTGTGCTCATCTCTTGAAAAAAACATTAAAACATTTGCAGCCAAAGATTTAAAATTCCGAGACGCAGAACCCAGCGTGCGCCCCCAGATTCAGGATGTGCACAGTTTGGCAGACGCATAGCTGTTTGTTCAGAAGTAACAACTCCAGGCAATAGCCCAGGCCCAGCGAGGCGCCGGCAGCAGCGCGTCACCATCAGCCAGGCCCCCAGGGGCATCCGCACGGCTGAGGGGTGCCGTCACCACGCACTGGGGACCCTGTGCTCCGCATCAGGTGTCCGCCCCTGGCTGCACGTACAGGCCCGGTGGGGAGGCAGCTCTCACCACGCCAAGCGCCCCAGTGCCAGAGTGTGCCGGTGGGAATGGGACACCCCGGTGTGGAGCGGAGGCCCTGCCAGGACCCCCTTTCCTGGCAGGTCCTCGCTGTCAGGGCTGTGGGATGCGTGACAACTGAGAAGGGAGGCCACTGGGCAGGCCACAAAATTTGATTTTTGGCAAATTCTAGGTCTATATAAGACCCACTTTATTTCAGGATGAATTAAAAAAGAAAACAAAATCAACACCTTCACAACGAAATCCCAGCAAGACCGCATCCGTGTGTGTTCACGCACTCACACCCCCACTCAACCATGAACGCAAATTCCTTAAATGCAGGGTAACACGCCACCACACGAGGTCCCTCAACACACTCACAGGGCTGCACGTTGCTGCCAGACTGGACTTATTCTAAGAACCAAGGCGGGTTTAACATATTAATAAACGCGTCACTCGAACCTCCCCAGCTGACAGAAGAAAAACATTAGTCATCACAATAGCGAAGGCGTATGGCCTGCGTTAAAACTGAGCATCCATCCTTAGCAAACAAGAAGTCAAAGGGAATCTTTTTATTTTACACATAGTGAATTTTAAAAAGTAATAACAGGGCCCAGCTGGTGTAGCTCAGTGGATTGAGCGCGGGCTGGGAACCAGAGGGTCCCAGTTCAATTCCCAGTCGGGGCACATGCCTGGGTTGCGGGTCAGGTCCCCAGTGAGGGCCATGTGAGAGGCAACCATACATTGCTGTTTCTCCCTCTCTTTCTCCCTCCCTTCCCCTCTCTCTGAAAATAAATAAAATCTTTAAAAAAATAAAAATAAAAAGTAATAACAATTTTAAAAATCTACAACAAGCAGCAAACTTAACAATGAGTGTCGAAAGCCTTCCCGACGCTGCACCAGTATTCCGTCTCCTCCCGGAGGGTTCAGCCAGTGCCGGAAAAACGAAAGAAAAATGAAAAGTGACAGATTGCGGAGAAGGAAATAACACTGTCACCATTCCTAGACTATGTGTAAAACTACACAGAACTCTCGTTAGTCACAGATCATGTGGTTTGTAGAATAGAATCTAATATATTCTTGTAATAAGAGTGTAGCAAGATTACTGAATATGAAATCGATGGAGAAACATCCACTTTATTTCCATAGATGAACAAAGTACAGAAAATAAAAACAGTAAAAGACACCCTTCAGAACAGCATCTGAAATACCAGGCACCGTAGAGAAACGTAACAACGCTGTGTGAGACATCGCACACGGAAAACTGGGAAGCCTGTGGCGCAGCGAGAGGAAACCCAAATGGAGAGACGTCAGGGTCGTGTGTCAGAGGAGCCGACACGGCCAAGGTGTCATCCTGAACTCTTCCGTCCACGCAGTTTAACACGTGAAGCACGGAGCCGACTCTGCTGGGCTTTCGGTTCAGGCAGCAGGCCGGCAACCACCCGACCGGTGCTGAGTTAGAGCATAAACAGGCGCACAATGGTGCAGCCTGTGCAAAAGTTCATTAAAATGACAACATTTATTTTTTAACCTTGACACTGCCAGTCCCACGCACCGATGTCGCCCAAATGAAAAGTCCACTGTCAGTCCCCAGGGATTGATGGCGTGCTTATTAACGTGTTAATTCCAGCCACACGTCCCATAGGTTTTCCAAGTCATTTAAAATTCATATGAAAATGAAAATGGCAACAAACATTCAAGGCAGAAGTAGAAACCCACCTGTCTGTTTAGGGGAGAGAGAGACGGCAGAACAGGAGATAAAATGTAATCTTTTCAACAAGGTAACTACAATGTTTTAAAAAATTAAACTTAATATGTAACTTGACCCCATCCTCAAAATAACTTCCAGGTGGACTCAAAGTCCTAATGTGAAAGACAAAACGACAAAGCTTCTACAGAAAACAAAAGATGCTGCCTTCATTAATCTGGAAGGAGGGGAGACTCTTTACCGGGACCACCATGTACAAGAGTTCATTGATTCTGCTAAAAATGACAAAGAACTAACACCAATCATTCTCAAATTTTTCCAGACAACAGAAGAGGAAGGAACTTCTCCTGCGAGGCTAGTACCCCAATGCAAAAGCCAGACACCACCACCACAGGGAGGGGGATGGCAGAGCCTCGCCCCGGAACAGAGAGACGCAAAAGTCCTCAACGAAATGCAGGAGGACAGAACGTGGTAACATAAGAAGGGCCGTACACGGTGATCCAGTGGGACCTGCCCCGTGAGCACAGCGCTAGCAGAACACAAAATCAGCTCACGTAACGCACCAGTCAGTGGAATAAAAACATACAATCACCCCAATAGATGCAGGAAGAAAATGTGAAAAAGGCAGCACAGCTCAGGAAGAAAATGCCCAGCAGACCAGGCGCAGAGGAGACCGGGCTGCGGCCGTCTACACGCCCACGTCCAGCACCACACACGGCGGGGAGAGATCGAACCTGCCCCCACGCACTGCAGCCTGGGGACGTCCTCTACGCCCAGAACCTCTGTGCGGCGCTGTCCTGGCTGCCCCAGCCAGAGCGGTTAGGCAAGAAAAAGAAATGAAAACTGTCTAGAATGAAAAAGAAGAAATAAAACTCTATCTATTGGCATATGATGTGATTTTAATATTGAAAGTTCCAAAAATCCATTAAAAATAGCGATCAAAGCAAATAAAACAGCTTGTCCAGACTGTAGGACACAAAGTCGGTATAACGGAAATTAGTTGCATGTTCATATACTAGCAGTAAACACTCCAAAATTAAATTAAGAAAACAATTCAATTTATAATAGCATCTAAAAGAATAAAATACCCAGGAATTGATTTTTAAAACATATGTGCATGACTTTTAAAATGAAAACTATGAACCATGGTTGCAGAAAATTAAATAAGATCTAAATAAGTGGAAAAATATCCCATATTCATGGAACAGAAAACACTATCATTACAATAGTAAAACTCCCTAAACCGAATTAGAGATTCAATGCAATCAAAACCCCCAACTTCTTTTTCAGCACAAAAGCATCACCTGCCCCTGAAACTCACACGGAAATGTAAGGACCCTGAAGAGCCACAAAGGTCTTGAAAAGAATGAAGTTGGGGGCCCTTCCCGGCCTCAGCACTTGCGACAATGATGGAGACCCCGAGTGCAGCAGGAGCCCAGGGACAGACAGTGGGCTGCGGGAGAGAGCTGAGAGCCCGGAAACCAGAGATCGAACAATTGACTGATTTCCGCCAGCGGTTCCAATGCCATTCGACGGAGGCAAAGAATCGTCCTTTGAACTGACGGGACAACAGAACCATGTCTGCACGAGGACAAGGGTGCAGAACCCGGACTCGCATCGCGTGGGCAGACAAAATGTTCATTTGGTTTTTGCCATATGATGGCTCTAGTCTCACTTAACTGTCTTTAACTGCATTTGAAACTGTTTTGTTAGGTTGTATTGTGACAGCTGTCATATCACCGTGCATTTAAAAAATACTTACAAAATTGGTGAATTTCTGTGCGGTCATTTTAATATGGAAGGTAGAAGAAAATACACATCTTTGGCATACTATGCTTTATTATTTCAAGAAAGGTAAAACCACAACTGAAATGCAAAGAAAAGATTTGTGCCACGTATGGAGAAGGTGCTGTGACAAATCAACCGTGTCGGAAGTGGTTTGCGAAGTTTCGTGCTGGAGATTTCTCTCTGGACGATGCTCCACAGTTGGGTGGACCAGCTGAAGTTGACAGTGATCCAATCAAGACGCTGAGAACAATCCACGTTCTACCATGTGGGAGACAGCTGACATACCCAAAATCCAAATCAATAACGTAATTGGAAAAAATGAAAAACGTGTCTTTTATTTTATGGAAAAAAACATACGGACTTTTTGGCCAACCCAGTGTTAACACAAAAACCTAAATATGTCGGCTAAGACTACAAAATTCTTGAAAGAAAACACAGAGGTAAATCTTCATAACTTTGGCTTTGGCAAATACATCTTTGAATGACACCCAAACCAGAAGCTCCCAAAAAAACAGATAAACTGAACTGATCAAAATGGAAACTTCTGTGTGTTAAGGAATACTACAAAGAAAGTGAAGACAGACCACAGAAGGGGGGAAATGGACATCAGCTACATGCCTGGTAAGCATGTAGCACTCAGAACATACAAAGATCAATTAACCCTGAACAATAAGTTCCCAAAAAGAACCCAATTTAAAAATGGACAAAGTACTTAAACAGAATGTCTCCCCCAAAAAACAATTTCTCCAAAGAAGACTCAGAGATACACAGATGGCCAACAAACACATAAATCATCCTCAACGTCATTAATCAGGGAAACGCTGATCAAAACCCCGAGACACCACTTCACAGCCCTCAGAGTAGCTACAGTGAAAACAGGAAACAGTGCTGGCAAGCACTGGTGCCGGGCTGCTGGGGCCCCACACGCTGCGCGTGGAGTTTAGGACAGCGCAGCACATGGAAGAGTTTGGCGTCCCTCCGACAGTCAGAATCGCTATGTGACTCGGAAACCCACTTCCAGGTCTGTACTCGCACAGGAGATCTGGAAAGATGTTTAGACGGAGACTCGTCATGAATCACCGCAGCAGCACCCTTCGGTGCGGCCAACGCGCAGAAACCACCCTGAATCCATCAGCAGATGGGTAAACTGAGGGCGGTCTCTCCGTGTTGCGAAACAGCTCTGAGCCGTGAACAGGAAGGAGGTACTGGCCACACCACAGGTGGACGGGCCTCGAAACCCTGTTTTCAGTGGCAGGTGGCAGGTCCCGACGGGCGCAGGCTGTGAGATGCCACGTCCACACAACAGTCGGAACAGGAGAGCGGTGGACACGGGGTGATCAGTCTGCCTGGGGCAGGGGCCCCTCCGGGGGGACGCCATCGTTCTGGAACAGGGCGCATGGCTGCACAATGTGTAAATGCGCTCAAGCCGAAGGTGCCGCAATTAAAGATGGAGAATTTTAGGTCATGTAAATGATGTTTCAGTAAAAAGATCTAATAAAAATGCATTCTGAAAATTTGCAGATGAAATCCCAGCTAGAATTTGCTCCAACCGGATCTGCAGGTAAGGGCCTGGCCGGGTGAGGGAGGGGTGGGGCGGCAGCGGTGGGGTCACCAGGACTCCTCCCTGCCTCTGGACACACTGGGGAGTTTGCATATGATTATTTTTGCAAGAACAACTAAGTAAACCTTTATAAAAGTGCTGTTGAGGTGTAGTTATTATAAAGCTCCATAATCAGTTGAAATTGAACTCTGTTGAAATTGAAAATAATGTTAAGAAGCAGACCCAAGATATTACATGAAGGACCTGACATTTCAAATTATTGAGAAAAAAATACAAAAAAAGGGGTGTCTGCTCTCCTTTGAGAGAAAAACAAATGAGTAAAAGCCTTACCTAGTACCTTACACACACATGGTGTAAGTACCCTACACACTGCACACAGATTGTATTTTAAATAAAATTAAAAATACATTAGAACACATTATGTAAATATAAAACAAAACTAGGAAACTATCAATGAATATACAATCTTAGAAGGTCTCCTAAATCTAATTAATAAAAAAAAAAATCTTAGTTTTTTTTAAAATATCAGAAACACAAAAATTACTGCTAACATATGGAAAGGGGCTGACACCCAAGTAAAAAAGTGTCTCTATAGGAAAAAAAAACTTAAAAGGAGAATAAATAATTCACAAAACAGTGAAATACCAAGCCCGAAATACCAAGCACAGTTCCTGCTCCTGCTGCCTGGTGTCTGAAGCCCCGTGCTCTGGAGCGACCCCCCATGAGCCACAGAGGTGAACAGAGGTGAGTCCCCCTGCCCCCAGCCCCGGGCGCTGCCCCCCCCACCACTAGGGAGCCACCTGTGGTCTGGGTAACAACTGTTTTAGCGTAAGAATCTTCACTGTTCGATGTAGGCAAGGTTTTCTCACACTGTTAGAAGATGCACTAATATGAGTTGATCCAAACTTTTTAGAGAAAATTGGGCAATATCTACCAAAAGCTGTTAAAGAGTGAGGACATTCACTCACAATGACACTTCTGAAAGTGACTACAGGAAATGATCACAGAGGCATGAAAAGTGTGTCTATAAGGATGGCCGTCACAGCATGGCGTGTACTGGCCACACGAAGCAGACGCCTGCTGCACGCAGCCACGAAACGCTGGCTGGAGCGACCCGGGCCATGGTGGAGGCAGGACGCCCAGCCCCGTGCCATGACCACCAGGCTAAAGCAGCACCCGCCACGGCATGCTGTTTTCCTATACACACGCGTGCACCCCACACGTCTGCACACACACTCGGGGGAAACCCTCGTGTCTGTGCGCACACACACTCACAGCGGCAGCCCCTACAGCGTGGGAAGCTAAGGACAAAGAGCTGGTGCTTTTCTCCTTTCGTTTATTCACTTTGTCTTGTTCGTGTGTATTTTCTGCTTTCTAAAATGGTGTGCACTGCTTCTTTATGCCCTGGCTGGTGTGGCTCAATGGATTGAGCACCACACACTGATGTTTCTCTCCCTTTCTTTCTCTCTCCCTTCCTCTCTCTAAATTAAGTAAATAAAATCCTTAAGAAATAAATAAAATAAAATAAAATGGTATATACTGTTTCTTTAAAAAGTGGGAAAGCATCTAGAAATAATATCATCTCTGAAGTTAAAAGATAATTCCACCAATATATTGTGTGGCTGCCTCTTAAATCTCCCATTCAGTGGCTGCACATTCTACAGCTCATACTGAAACAGAGACTTTCTTCTCACGGCCAAACCGCGCTCGTTAAAGCAGAACTATGATCTGCTTTTTAATTCAGTTCCAGCTTTCTTTGGGGAATCAGTGAGAGAAGCAACCTTTGGACCGGGCCGGGTGAATTGAGTCACCGTTTTTAAGATTCCACTCAGCAACCACTGACAAGATGCAGCAGGACCCGCGCAGCTCTCCCGGGGATGGAGCTATGCGGAGCTCCACTGCGCTGCCCGCTGCCCGCTGCTCTCCGAACACGGCTCGCCCCTGCGCTGACGGCCAGCTGCCGTGTTGTGACACCGCCCTCCCGCGTTGTGCAATGGGCCACGTGTGAGGAGCTCTAGCTCATTGCAACATGACTTTTTCAAGCTGGGCTTGTAAATCACTTACAAAGAAACCGAGCAGAACAAAATTACCGCCAACCGCCACATTCTTCTGCTGTGACCACAGTGTGCGGGGCTGGAGGCCCTGCCAGGCCATCAGGAACAAATACCTTCCACTTGCCAGAAGTTAGCTCAGCGGCCATTACACAGAACACGAACCATCTTCCGTGGCCACGGCTCCAGCGCTGCAGCACACACAGCTGCACATGTGTCACCGGCAGCACGGTGGCTGCCACAGCGATGGTCCACATGTGGCCGTGGAGACCCCTGGCCGCTCAGCAGGAGCACAGCCACAGCCCACGGGACCCAGGTCTGTCCCTGCCTTTCCCTGGCCCACCTCCCTATACCCTGTTATCTGTACCCAGAGTTATGAGCGCATCTGTCTCCGTGAATGTCACTGGTCACTCCCATGGGCTTTGCCACACACACGGCCAGTGGTTCGCACAGGGAAGGAATGGCCCGGCCACGTGAGAACAGCATAGTCCGGCTCTGAGCCTGGGGCTTCCTTGGCCCACCCACACTCCGGAGCTGGCTCCCGCAGGCTGCGGGCATGACCCGGGCTGACAGGGGCCCAGCGCCCGGCCACATGCCCCGCCACCCTCACCCACAGTCACTGCCTGCTGCCTTCAAACTGAAGGGAAATGACACGCCGACCACCACGGGCCGGGCTCCGATGCCACCCCAAGCCGGAAGTCTCAGCTCCACAGTCAGAGAACGGATCACCTTTCCGAGAATCACACGCACAACTTCTGAACAAAGCAGGGCATCCTCTGGGCTCTGACTTCCTGGCCTCCCACTCAGCACACTCCCTCCAAAGGAAACCCTGCTGTCACAGTCGGTGCCTCACACTGCCTGTCGTTATCTTGCTTATTTTCCAGCATCAGTCATCTGTGTCCTTCCTGACGTCCAGTCCCACAGAAATGGCATTGTAATGGAAATGAGCCACTGCCAGTCAGTCACCCTGGGTCCCTCTGCAGGTCTGCAGCACAGACACAGGCGCCATGGACAAGCTGGAAGCAGGGCGCTCTCTGCTGGGGCCATCCTGGCCGAGCGGGAGGACAGCCCACACAGGGTGTCCCCAGTGCTGCCATCAGCTGGAACCCGCGCATCTGGCCCTCCGTCCCTGCATCCTCCCCGCACGGTCTCCGTCTACGGGACAGAGAACAACATCCCCACGTGCTATCAGGAAGGGGAAGGAAGCTCGAGTCTGGCGCCCATCAGCTGCACTCACATCACCTCCCGCAGTCCTGCTCCAGTTCATCCACGTGACCGACGTCCCTGTCCAGCCTCCACATGGACAGTCACGTGTTTTCTTGCAATCAAGCACCTTTTGGAAGTTTTCCAAGTATGTAGGAGCCCAGGCAGCCATGGGGGGGTGGGAGACAGTGCAGAGAAGCAGGTCTCCTTCCCTCTGACCCGCTCCCTCCTGGAGCCTGGCCTCTTTATTTTACACTCATGTTTTTGATTAAATGATGTCTTAACACTATTGTCAACACTTCAGCACCACACGCGAACGTCCACAATGATAACCACACTCAGTCGTCTCCGAACTCTGCTAACTGCTGCCGTGCAACACCCGTGGGTCTCTGCGACTTCCGCACTTTGCTGTGAGCAAGGTGTGCCGGTCGGGGCCCGCAGGCGGCATCGGTCTCTTCGCTGCTCATTTACTGACGCTCGGACGAACTCCTGGGTCATGGGAGCTGCGTCCCCAGCACGGACGGCATCGCACAGGGGTGACCAGAACCACACCAGCAGTCTTCTGAAGTACTTCCCTTCATTTTTAAGCAGTCGTGTGAGAATAAACCAGGTCTATCAGTTCCACACCGCAAATAGAAAGCTCAAGGGTTAAGTAACAGACCCAGACTTGCACTGACAGTGGCTAGAATCAGGGCTCATGAAAGTAACCGAGACCATGTGGACAGCACTTCCTGGGGAACGGCCAGTGGCTGTGCACGAGGCTGGTGGGAGGGTGCGCAGGCAGGCGGGCCGCAGACCCTCGCTTGCTCTTTCTCTGAGTCTGATGCAAGTGTGTCAGCTCACCAGGCCGCCGGGTGATGCCAGACGAGGCCACTGTCAGTACAGCACAGTCACTCCTGGCCCAAAGGTAACAGGCAACTGATCCAAAGTGAGAGAGCTCGCTGAGGGCAGAGCAAAGGCCACAGAGGTGTCCGGAGTCCTGGGCGCTGCCTCCCCCAGCACCACAGCACCTTTCAGTGCAGTCCAGGGCTTCTCCTACCAGCGGTTCACCAGCCACCACGACCAGACCGAGACGTCGATGTCTGCAGTCTCCGCAGAGCAGGCGCTGGCCATCCAGCCGCCTGGGGTCCAGAATGCAGCCTGCGGGGAGACTCGCAGACTCAGAGATGGAGGAAACTGAGTCCATGAAACCCAAGAGGAACACGGCCAAGACAGTGGCAGCTACACCCCCATGGGCAGCGGTGGATGTGCACAGGGCTGAGAGGAGCGGGTGTCTGTCATCAGCAGTGATCCTGGGCGTGTTGGGTGCTCGGTGCCCAGATCAGACGAAGCCTAGCCAGCTCTCCGCAGCTCTTTTCCACGGAAAATGTCAGGTGTGATCTAATAATGTCATATTCAAGAGCAAGAGGTAAGATTAAAACTCAGGAAAAAGTGTTCAAATAGATGTGGTGGCAGAAATCTTCTCCCATTAACGTAATTTTTAAGGACTTAGTTTAATCAAAATAGTTTTCCCCCTTTACTCTAAAATTTAAAATCCTAACCATGAGAATAACAATATCTTACTTTCCAAGTTCTTAGGGTACCTTAATTTCGTGATCCCTGAATGCACCTCTGAAGGAATGTAAAGGTATTTTCCATGCCAGCTGGGGGGTGGGCAGATGGGAGAAGGTCCGAAGGGGAGTCCAAGTTCCCAAGCCGAGCAGAAGAGTGGCTGGAGCCCAGCCGGCATGTCCTGGGGCAGGCGCAGCCTGCGGGGCAGGAGGGCAGGGCCCGCGGGAGCCACTGCTGGAGCCCCTGCTGCTCTGCAGCTCCCAGGCCCAACTGTCCCACCACTGCACCAGGCACTGTGGGGGATCGGCTCTGTCCCCCTCCCCAGGGAGGTCTTGGGGCTCCACAAGCAGGGCCCAGACGTCAGTCCAACACCGAGCAGCTGACGGAGGTCCCCATGCAGACAGGGAGTCCCACACAGCTCACCTGCCCGCAGGTCCCAGAGAGGACTCCGCTGGGGTCACTGGCCCAGGTGTGGCCCTGACTGGTTTCTCCTGGTTTCTGGAACGTTGCCTGTGGCCCAGCCTTGTTCTCCAGCCCTGACACCAGAGATCCTGGCATGCTTCTGGTGAATGAGTAAGTCTTCCTGTGACATCAGCTGGCCAGGAGGGGCGCCTCCGTAACCTCATGTATGCACGCATGTGAGTGCTGTGGTGGGAATCCCATCCCAAATCCATGCTCCGGCCGACCTACACTCTGCACGCTTCCTGAACTGTCTGAGCACTTCCCACAAAAAACCATGGACGCGGAACCAAATGGCAGTCGGTTTGAATCCAGAAGGATCAACACCCAGAAGCTGTAATCCTGGTTCCCAGAGTAACTCTGTTTTTAGTTTTTTAAGGCATCTCCACACTGCTTTCCATGGCGGCTGCACCGGTCTGCATTCCCTCCAACAGGACACGAGGGTCCCCCTTCTCCACAGCCTTGCCAGCGCTTGTTGTTTGTTGATTTACAGATGACAGGCATTCGGACCAGTAGGAGGTGACACCTCATACAGTTGCGATTTTCATTTCTCCAATGATGAGTGACGGTGAGCATCTCTTCCTGCATCTGCTGGTCTGGGTGTCCTCTTTGGAGTAGTGTCCATGCAGGTCCTCTGCCCATGTTTTCACTGACTGTTTCCCTGGGAAACAACGCCGGAAACACAGTTGCTAGGAAGGCGATGCCTAGGCCACTGAGAGGCGAATAGGCTCATCACAGGACCAAACCGCAGGTGTGCAAACGAGGAATC
>PVJI01005307.1:15727-97939 GCA_004026765.1 Micronycteris hirsuta | reverse complement strand
TGCAGCCTTTACTATATGAAATGTTAAGGGGTTTTATATAAGGACTCATGAGAGAAGGCACCAAGGCCAGATCAGCTACCGGGGAACTCAGATCAGCCACAGCCAAGACGCTTGTGAGGTAAGCAAGCAAAATACAACCAGAGAAACAAATTATAACCAGAGACATTGAAATTTAGAACAATCTGGCAGTAACCAGAGACATAGAAATTTAGAACAATCTGGAAGTAACCAGAGGGGAGGGGGAAGGGGATAATGGGGACAAGGGTATTCAGGAACTGCTATAAAGGACACATGGACAAAACCAAGGAGGAGGGTGGAAGCAAGGGAGGGAGGTGGGTTTGCCTGGGGTTGGGATGGGGGTAAATGCAGACAACTGTAAGTGAACAACAATAAAATAATTTAAAAAAAAGAAAGAAAACAGCATTAAAATGAAAAGAGAACCAACTATGTGGGAAAACATATTTGCCAATGATACCTCAGACAAGTGTTTGATCTACAAAATATATAAAGAACTCACATGACTCCACTCCAGGAAAACAAAAAACCCAATTAAAAAATGGGCAAATGACTTGAACAGACACTTCTCTAAGGAGGATGTACAGAGGGCCCAGAGACATATAAAAAGATGCTCAGCATCGCTAGCCATCAGAGAGATGCAAATTAAAACCACAATGAGATACCACTTCACACCGGTCAGAATGGCCATCATAAACAAATCAACAAACAAGTGTTGGAGAGGATGTGGAGAAAAGGGAACCCTACTGCACTGTTGGTGGGAATGCAGACTGGTGAAGCCACTGTGGAAAACAGTATGGAATTTCCTCAGAAAACTAAAAATGGAACTACCTTTTGACCCAACAATTCCACTGCTGGGATTATATCCTAAGAACCCTGAAACACCAATCCAAAAGAACCTATGCACCCCAATGTTCATAGCAGCACAATTTACAATAGCCAAGTTCTGGAAGCAACCTAAGTGCCCATCAGTAAATGAGTGGATCAAAAAACTATGGTACATTTACACAATGGAATTCTATGCAGCAGAGAGAAAGAAGGAGCTCCTACCCTTTGCAACAGCGTGGATGGAACTGGAGCGCATTATGCTAAGTGAAATAAGCCAGGCAGTGAGGGACAAATACCATATGATCTCACCTTTAACTGGAACATAATCAACAAAAAAAAAAAAGCAAACAAAATATATCCAGAGACATTGAAATTAAGAACAATCTAACAATAGCCAGAGGGGAGGGGAGGGAACAATGGAGAGAAGGGTTTTCAGGAACTACTATAAAGGACACATGGACAAAACCAAAGGGGAGGGTGTAAGCAAGGGAGAGAGGTGGGTTTGGATGGGATGGGAGGAAAATGCAAACAACTGTAATTGAACAACAATAAAATAATTTTAAAAAGAAAAAGAAAACCAGAACCAAAATTCAAATCCATGTCATTCTGAATTCAAAGTTCATGATCTCAGTTGTTACATACTACAACCTCCCAAGGAATGCTATTTTATCCCTTGTCTACTCCAGTAGATTCTCATGGTGATGAGATGAGATTATACATGTCAAAACTTACTGTAAACTCTAAATATCCATGCAAAACGACAATATTTTGTACTTATTATTGTTAAGCATTCCAACTGCCAAGCCATAGTGCTTCTGTTAAAACACAGGTTAGTTACACCAGCTACAAATTAGCTGACTTCTCAATGCCTAATCTCAAAACCAGAGAAGAAGAGGGGAAGAAAGAGTTTATGTTGAACACTTCTATGTGCCAACCCTTGAAGTGGGCACATTATATGCATCTTTTCATTTAATCTTTGATGAAATCTATAGGGTAAATATTATTAACCCCATTTTACAGATTAAGAAATTGAGGTTCAGAAAGCTGTCAGCTAACATAAGATATCACAGTTATTAAATATTAAGATGTAATTCAAACTTAGGTCTTTCTTGCTTGAAAGCTCATGATCTTTCTAACACATCTTTAAGTGATTGCCAGGGATATTATCACAGAGAAGCCTCGTCACACCCTGTGATGTAGGTATTATTATCCCCTTTTTACAATTGAGGAATCCATTGTTCAGAGAAAACCAATGATTTGCCAGTAGAGCTAAATAGACAGAGTCCATGGTTTGGAGGCAAAGTCATAGCTCAAACTTCAGCTTTGTTATGTAATAGTAAGTGACTTGGGTCATTTAATTCCCTTCTGTAATGTAGGAATAGCAACACATGCTTTATGAGGTCACTGTGAGGATCTAAAGAGGCAAGATCTGTAAAGTGTGGGCATGGCGGGAGTGCTCAATACATGATATCTGCTATTTTTGCCATCATTACCCAACTTACATTTTTCTTATAAAATTAAACAAAAAGTGTAAATGGCATAGCACACTACCAGCTACATAGTAAGTATTCAGTAAATGATAGCTATTATCTTATTGTTAGGTATCAGAAAAGGCCTTTGCACTCTCTCTCTCTTCTTCTCACTCAAAACAAGAGAAATCTCTGTCCCCTCTCCCCAGCAGGATTTCCTCCATAATAAAACCCTCTGAGTTCACTCAGGTGCAATCTGATCTCTCCTCCCCCGGACTCCGGTAACCACTGGTATTCCACCTCCCTCGACCTCCACCTCCCCCCAGGCACAGGGCAGAATAACATCCCTGTCCTTCCTCTGAGGGATGTAAGGCAGCTTAAATAATTAACGGTTATAAGGTGCTTTGAAAAGAGAGCGCAAAACACCATAAATCCCAAGAATTAATTCATAAAATCAGTGGTGGGCTTGACAATTATATATGTCATATTTGTTCAGCTGTGAGAACAGTGGAGAACGTCAAAGTTTGGAGTGTGGTCCAAATCTCTCAAGACCAAGGATTTCCTGCAACTCTATATTGTCTATGTTCTCTAATGCTAAGATTGTAAAGTTCCAATCTCTTAAACACGGCATTAGGAATGGTTGCAGTTTATTAATTTTCTTAAAAAAGCTCTCCATTCCTCAGATGTAACCTGCAATGCTGTTTGGGTTTTGGAAGGCAAATGGTGACGTAAAAAGTACATGCAACTTAAAGCTGGCAGAACTTCAGGGGAGTTGATTCTATCACTCTCAAACTGAGAATACTTTAGCTCTTTACCTAACCTGTCTTAGTCTTCATTTTCTCCTTAAGAAAAGAAAAAGACTAATAGAAGTCTAGCAATTCTGGTCATTATAATGAACTAATGAGATAATCTTACACATTTATTCACCAGAAGTTTACTATCATGTTCTGTACCAGACTTATATTAGGCAATAGCAATTGAAAAATAAAAAGATTTTCTCTTCCTAGAGAACCACTAAACCATGGGAATAGTTGCCATGGTTGCCATCAACTTAGGACCTATTATATGTCCTCAATGATTTTGATTCATTCTTGTCTAATTATTGGGAATGCAATTGTATTATCTGCACATAGTTTTTCCTTGTCTCAGGCTTTCTTTTCTAGGGAACCCAAACCATAACATTAAAAACTTGCAAAACACCTTCATGTTGATTATCTCATTTTGCCCTCAGATTATCCCAGATTGCAGGTATTGATTACATTCAACCCTAATTCTAAGCACTGATCCTGATTAAGTGGATTTGAGTGTTAATTCATTTAAAAAATATTTCTTGTGCAGCTCTTATGTCCTAGACACTGTTTAATCCAATTTCTTACTCTTCAGTCTGATAAAGAAGAATCCATGCTTCTTACCTTGGGAAATGTAGCCCTAACGTTTCACATCTAAGAGAAAGTACTAGTGGAACATGGGATGGCAAGCAGGCCCCACGTGTGTGACAGCGGGATTTCTTGTGGGTAAATCAGGGTAGCATATTTCCTAGAGTTAAGTCTTGCTCTTGCTAAAAATCTCTCTCTCCCTGGATCAAAAGAACAAATGCTAATGTTTAACTAGCTTCCTTAGACCGATGCTAATCCTTTCAAAGTTCAGCCATAACTCTTGTCTTCGCATAAACCTTTTGATGTACCTTCCGGGCTATCTACCATCTAAAGTGAATCTACAATCTATACATGGTTAATGGGTACCATTCTGATATAATATCCCAGAGAAACAGCAATAAAAGGCCAGTGGGTGTGGCACTCAAGGCCTCTCCCAGATGATAATGGAAGGGATGCGTGGTCCTGGAATTTCTAGTCCAGTATATTACATGTAAAATTATTTACACGCAGCCATGGCATACGAATCCTGCTGGCCAGAATTTGCAACAGTCTGGCACCTTTGAATATTTGGGATTTAATCCTTGCCTTTTATATTCTCAGGCTCTGAGAGTTAGTTGACCTCTGAAGTCATCTCATGCAGCCTTTGACCCAACCCAGAACGTCCACCTAGAGCACTCCTGACCACAGTCAGCCTCTATTTGAACAGATCTAATGAAGAGGGAATCACTTCCTCACAGGGATGTTCTCCAGAATATCCTGTATCATATTCAGCTTAAGTCTTCCTGTGGTGTCTACCACCCACCAGGTCTGGTTCTGCTCTCTGTTCCTTCACAGAATGTCTGCTTTCACTTCCATATCATTTTTACAGAATCATAGCATTTAAGCCTTGAATGAAACTCAAGGATCATCTTCTGTAATACTCTCATTTCAGAAGTAAGAGTATTGAAGCAAACTGCACATCAGTGAAATGCCTGGAGTTAAAATCTCAGTTCTAGGCCAATGTGCTTGCCACAACTGCACGTGGCCTTTCCTCCCTCCTGATGGATTGACCCAATATGCTAGCCATTTGTGCAACTTTGCACTCGGATTCTTCCTGTTGTTTACACTAACGACACTTAGCTTTGACAAGTCTTAGAAAACAAACAAAAATTTATGGCTTTAATGTGCCTTATTAAATACTCAGTTGCTTCTAATCAAAGTCACTGAGTTATTAAATCATTTTGCTAGTTTCTTTCTATTTATTTATTTTTATTTATTTATTTTTTATTGTTGTTCAAGTACATTTGTCTGCATTCCCCCCACCACCCCAACCATCCCACCTCCCTTCCAGATCCCACCCTCCTTCTTGATTTTGTCCATGTGTCCTTTATAGTTCCTGAAAACCCTTCCCCCTTTTCCCCTCATTATACCCTCCCACCTCCCAACTGCTTACTGTCCATTTGTTCATTTTGCTACTTTCTTTTAAAAACCATGACTTTTTTATTGAAGACCAATTTATCATTCATTCAATAAATATATATTCAATACATAGCATACCCCAGGCATTGCTAGGTGCCAAGCATCACAAAATTGAAGAAACAGTGTCTGCTATAGAAAAGCTCATAGCAACAATCAAGCCAGAAAGATACATACACTAACCTAGAAGTTAGGAGTGTGAACTTCAGTGTCAGAAAGACTGAGGAGAAACTGCTAGCTAGCCCACTTAGTGATTACAGGGCACTGAAGAAGTTATTTAACATCAGTAGGTCTCTATTCTATCATTAGTAAAATTAGGTTATGTCACATAGTATTAACCTCAGTATCTTCTAATGATGTTTAATGGCTCAATAAGTTATAGCCATCTTTATATGGTACATAATAACTGCTTAATAAGTTATAGCCATTATTATAGTTATTATAACTAATAAAATTACGTTAATTTAATGAATGTTTATTAGATTGCCCCTGAGAGGCAATCAATTATCTGTGGTTGACATGGACATGAGCCACCCAGAATGCCTATAAGGAAGAACTTTCTGACCAGCTGTGGAGGATGTAATCCACAGCCTCCAGCTGCCAACAAGGTCTACAAGCTAAAGAAGAAGCTGCTTTGCCCACGGTCACACCTTTGCCACAGCAGCACATACCTGGAGACCAGATGAGTTGGGTACAGTCATCTGAGAGCAGATCAGATCAATTCCGTTGAGCAATAACCACTCTAGCACTGTGCCCAGTTTCACTTCTCCCTCTCTCCCTTCTTGCTTCCTTTAGTGAACATCCCACCTCCCAAACTCTATCTCTGTGTCTGCCTCTACTCTGCAACAAACTGTGCAGTAACTAAGAATATGGGTTTTGGGGCCACACTGCCTAGGTCTGATTTCTGACCTTCACTCTCTGGGCTCTCAGATGAGTCACTTGATGCTATGCTGTCTTGGTTTCTTCATCTCGAGTGGAAATTATATTAGTGCCAACTTCACAGAGGTGTTGTGAAGACCAAATGAGTTAATCCATGGTAAGTGCTTAAAGAGTACCTGGCATTTTTAACCATTTGGAAATGCTGGTTATTATTTCCAACGTTACCATGTGCTAGGCACTGCTCCACACCCTGGGAACACAGAGAAAGGTCAGCACGGTGGACCTTGCCCATGATGAATTCTATTAAGTATTACGGTAAATGAGTCTGAACAAGAAACACTGTGGTTGTGGAGAAAAATATGATATGTGAGAGTCCATAATTGGTACACCAAATCTTCCAAAAATTAAAAAAAAAAAATTATGGGAAGAGCTCGTCAGGGAAAATTTTATGAAGGAAGTGACAGTCATGTGACTGCACAAAGAATTCGGGGAAGCTTGAAATGAGATTAAGGGAAGGTCGTGATATCCATCCAGCCTACTGTTAATTCTGCACTAAACAACGGTAGACACTAATAATGCATACTGCTGTCTCCACGGTACATAAAAGACTTTCACCTCCATTCTCTTTCCATCAGCTTTTCACTCCCACTAACAGGCAGTGCTCCAAAACCCCAACACTTACCTTAAATCCAAGGTCAGGTAAAACCCTGCCAGTCAAGTTTGCCCCACTGAAAGCAAAACAAGAAAGTGTTAAGTCGGTTGGATTTCTGAGATTTTCCTCAGGAAATACAAATGATTTCACCTGAACTAATTACAAGACTATGTGCATCCTGAATACTACACTCAGGAATTTCTTCCATTCACAGACTCTACCAGTAGGGACAGCTAAAAATTAATGTATACAATATTAGTCCCTATGAGCTATTTTTTTCTCATAAATTTTATTTATAACACAAATAAAAAGACAAGGTTTGTTACTTGTACTTATAATCTACTCAAAGACAGAGCAGGGTGATTTTTAGATTTGATTACCATCTACTTGACTTATGTATTTTAATAAAACCAGAAATGTGTGCATATTCTCCCAATATTCATGGGAAGTCATGGGAATTGTAAATCACATTAACCATAAACTTGCTTAGGATTGACACTCTTACGTAAAAACAAATGACATATTTGACATTTTTTTAGTGGGCCTCCATTTAAAGAACTAAATGGGGAAAAAAGTCTAAGGAAGAAAGAGAATGCGTTCATTCTACCCCTACCACAACTTCCATGAAATAGAGAAAGTATTATTCCCAATTTACATATTTAATAATAAGGCCCATAGACAACACAGAGAAAGACAGGTAAGCAATGGCAAACAAAATTGTGACAAAAATAAATAAAAAAGAGTGCTCTGCTATGAAAGCCATGTTGTCTGGGAGAATTTAAGTTTTGGAGCCTAAAAGGCCCAGATTCAAACTGTAGGTCTGCCACCCATTGTTTTTGTGACCTTGGACCTCAGTCACCTCAGCTATAAAATGGTAGGCAAAGCATCACCTGTCTCTTAAACTTGTCATGAAAATTAAATGAGGTGAAGGATGCAGTGGCTATTCAGTGATTATTAGCGCTCCTTTTCCACTTCCTCACCATATTCCATAATCCTCTCACTGTAAGTCAAGGGTTTTTAGGGTCATAATATAAAATCCCAATCTCTGTCCCTCCCCAAACCTGCTGTTAATGGGATCACTACAGAGAGAAATAGCTCATAGTTGGCTCCCCACTCAATTAGCACAGAATCCTAATTCTGCCTCCCTGACCTTTCTGATACGAGCCAGAAATTTTAACTTCTTTTATTATCGATAGCTTCCTTTAGAAAGAGATTCCAACCCAGTCAGAAGCAAAACTTGAGTTCTTAGACTCTTGACATTGGAGGGACTTTTTTACACATCCAGAACTTTCCTAAGGTGAGTTCCATAGATCACTTCCTCTATCAGGTATTAACTAGAGCAATACCAGGTACACTGTCTCTCTTGGGGTGTCCAATGCTGATTACATGAGTCAAGGAGACCTGCAGTAGAGTCATGTCCTTAACTTTGTTTTCCCCTCTATCTCCAAGTGCTGACTCTAACTCCCTTTTTGCAGAGGGCCTAATAACATTGTGCAGGACCCGTGCATTACAAAATGTAGTTTCGGAAGTGGCTTCGGTGATAGTATTCTGGGAAAGGAAATGGCTTCTAATCCACAGAAACTCTTGCTAAAACCTTAAGTTCAGGAACCCAGAAGCTGATAGAATGTTGATTATTCTTTAGTCCATCACTTTCCTATCACCTTGGGGAAATGTGAAGCTCAGAGATGGCAAGTGACTTTCCCAAAGCCAGCCAGGAAGCTGGTGGCAGAAGGTAGACCAGAACCCGGTTTCCTGAGCTCCACACCAATATTTTCTCTGCAACCACAGGGCCCTTCTGTTTTCAGCTTGGGCCACAGATTAAAAAGTAAGAGGGTTTACCTAGCACATTCATCCACCCATCCACTTATTCATTCATTCATTTACAAATCCTCCTGTGTGCAACCAAATACATTAAGCGCTAAATATATAAAGGCTCAGAAGTTCACACCCCAGTGCGAACTAAGACACACACGTGAACAAATAGAGAACACGGTGCAGCTGATCTCGGAGAGCTATGGACAGAAAAGTAGAAAAGTAGAGAGGTAAGAGAAGTCTCCCAGAAGAGATAGACTGTGGGAGGAAAAGAGAGGCACCCATCATGTGATTAAGATCTGTCCTAGACAGAGGACAAGCTTTGTGCAAAGTCATGGAGACTTGGGAGCACAGGGAGCTTGGAAAGTTGCTAAAATGTCTTACTTGGTAACAGCACAGAGAGAAAGTTTATTTCTAAACCTCGGCATCTATCACTTCCTTTCCTACCCTTCTTTATTTATTAATCCATTCACTTGTTCATTTATTGACAAATATTGATTAGTATTTACTATGGTTTCTAGATATGTGGAATACATCAACAGGTGCTTTCCAGCCACCTTGCCCCCAAACTGCTACTCATCTCCTCTTTAAACACACACACACACACACACACACACACACACACACACATGCATACTCAGTAATTTTCTTCTTCTTGGCTTATTAACCACTGTCGAGGATGGTACCTGTCTTAAGTGTAAGAGAGACTCCATCAATTAAAACTCCTCATGGCTTGTTAAAACTCTCCACTGACTTTTAAAATTACCTGCTCCCCTCGCTCTGGGCAGTTCTCACAGTTTACAAGTCCCCACAGCTGCCTGTTCTTTGCCAGCACCTTCCCAAGGTAATAACTGCCTTTCAGATGGTTGCTGCTTTCCTGCCCCATGAGCGTGAGAGAGTTTAGTCTCCATCCAGTGTGCCCACTGGATACTGCAGTATTCCAGTTCCTTTTCAGAACTGCACAAACAGTTCTTATAGATCAGGCCCGATTCCTTAATAGACTACCTGCCCCTGTGATTAAAGAAATGCTGTTTGCCTTGAGATGAAAGATCTTAACTTTTCTCGACTTTCCTTTGGGCAGATACAGCATAAAGGGCCAGCAAAGCACTGAGCTTGGTGATCAGAAATAATTAACTCTAATTTCTGAATGAATTAGTTTTACCTTTCTGAGATTTTATTAACTGTATCAGTAAAATGCAGATGGTAGGATCTACCCCATAGGATTATTACTAACATTAAATAAGATAGCATCGGTAAAGCACCTGATATATATGGTAATAGTTGTTCGGTGACTGTAATAAATTCTCCTTAGTTTCAACCACACAATATGTGCTTCTTGACCAATTGTGATGTCTCAAGTCTCCAAATGCAGCCAAGGACAACAGTTTAATAATTGGCTTCCTTTACTATTTCCTTGAATTAGTAACTCATTAATATACCTGCAAGCTAGATGATACACTTTTTGTGGATCAAATTACAAATGTTATTTACCTACGGGAAATTCCACATTCAATTAATAATTAATTAATTATGTCAGAGTGGGTTGTTTTGGGATTTTCATTTTTTTTGTGGTCATCTATTTCAAAGATCTACTTCTTAAAAAAAGCCATGTGTCCCTGGGCTGGTAATTTAGGTTCTAGAACTCTCAATTTTCCCAACATGATTATTACAAATGTCATAAAAAATACCATGAAAAATCAATAGATCAATGCATATACAGAACAATTATTCTCAACATTTCCCCCCAGTAATTAAAAATAAATAAAAGACAATCAAAACTCTTCGTGCCTACTAGCAGTTAGATAGTGTTCAGGAAAAAGAAATGAAAACAAACAAAAGAAAAGAAAAAAAAAACAAACTCAAAAAGTTAGCTGTAAAATAAAGAAACATTCATTATGAATTTTATTACTCCAACTACTGTAAACTGTGTAGGAATCTGAGCTGCAAAGCTACCCATTAAACTGTCTGCTCTTTCCTGTTTAAACAAGGCCCCTCTTGGGTCATAGCTGCCTGAGCCTTCATGGGTTTGCATCCAGGAAGGAAGACGTTTCTACGGTAACCACTAAGGCCTTTTCTGGAGGCCAGGGTCTGGTGCAAGTGACAAACCCCAGTTCCCTTGATAATGTACAGAAAGGTAGCGGCCATGATGTCCAGGCATGAGCAGAATGAGAGCATTCAGGCGTGAAATCCCTTTCAATCGGTCGTTTGTTTTCCCTGATGGAGAATTCACTTTGTGTGGCTCTTTTGAGAAATGGCTGATCTAGGCTCAGTGAGGTATACATAATAAATGTTCTGGAAGGAGAGATATTTCTGTGATTTGGGAAGGAAGGTTGTTGGCATCTCACTGTAATTTGGTTTCAGTTTTTAGAAGGCTTGAAACTGTAATAGACCATAGAGCTTTATTTATGAAATAGGGAACAGATCATGAAAAGGGGGGAGAAAAAGAAAGATGATCAAATTCATAGAGTGAGGAGGTTGGTATCAAAACATATCCTTAAACTCCTGATGAGAAAGGCTTGAACTGTCTAACTATGACTGTCATGAAAGAGTATGGGAAGTCCTCAGATGAAGAGCTGGACAAGAAACAATGGGATATGAAACGAAAAAGAGGTAGAACTCGAGGTGACAATCAAAGAATGAATAAAAGTTTCTCTCATTTGTTCAGCACTACCATGTGCTTAACGCTTTATGAGCACTGTCTCATTTAATCTTCACAACAACCCTTTTAGGTGGGTACCATTACTAGCCACATTTTTTTTTAAAGAGGAAGAAACAAGCTTAGAGAGATTAGTCACCTTCCCGCACAGCTAGTAGAAGGCAGAGTCAAGATTCAAACCCAAGTCAGACTAATTTCTAAACCCATGCTCTCTGTTGACTATTGGTATGGTATCTTCCATATATAAGAACAAGAATATGGTAGGGTAAATTGGAAACACTGTTTTGGGGGGAAGAAAACAGCACAGGCAAAGGCACAAAGGTACAAAGGTACGATGGATACTGTCTCCATCCAGTACTTACCAATTTTTAGTGGCACTACCTGTCTCCCATAGCCTTGTCTAGAAAAAAGAAAGTTTCAGCATTGGTTCCTGATCCTGAGAAACTGGCCCTGGCCATGGCGGGACAATCTGAGACCGACACAATAATAAAAATCCTTAAACAGCTGGAGGCCTGGATGCAATCCCTACACCCTTCATGGAAGTCACAATAGTAAAATCCATAATGAACCATTCTCTTTTTTACAGCACACCTCTTAAAAAAGAAACTTGTGAATTTATTATTGCAAGAATTTTCCATTTAATGTTTTTCAACTATGATTAACCACAGGTAAGTGAAACCATAGAAAGCAAAACTATGGATGAGAACGGACTATTGAACTTGAACATCATGGTTTCTCCTTTATTCTTTGGAGAAAAGAATTGCAGGAGCAGTTTCAGTGAAGGATAGATCACCAGCGGTAATTGAAATTTCAAGTTTTCCCTGGATTTTGAATATTTTAACTTTATTTTTATTGTTTACGCTCTTACAGATAACCCCATTTTCCCTGATTTGCCCACCTCCACCCAGTCCCCACCCCATCTTCCCTCTGGCCATCCCCACACCGTTGTCTGTGTCTATGGGTCACGCATGTATGTTCTTTGGCTGATCCCTTCACCTTCTTCCGTCCAGTCCCCATTGCAACAGCTCTCTTTTATAGCCAGTGGGTTTCTGGAAGCTCTGATCGTTTGGATCTCCCTACATTCTGAACACTCACAATATGCAGAATTTCCATCTCAATTTCTTTCCATGGGAACATGTTGACCCTTGGTGCCCAGAGCCAAAGTAGTTCCAATTCAGTAAAAAAGTCTTTTATGGAAAATCTAGGGTTGAGCTTGATGGAAAAATTGCCTGTCCATTATAGGGCTACATCAGTCCATGCCAAACAGAGTAAAAAGGGAAGGTTAATCAGATGGCAAAGCCAAACTGGCCATGTTTGGGTAAAAACTATCCAGATTATAATAGTCAAAATTGAGTGCTTGCTCCGCAGGCAGCAATTTGCATATACAACCCATCTTATCCTCTTCATAACCCTTCTTCACCATCGTACAGATGAAGAAACAGTTTCAGAACAGTTCAGTTGCTTGTCTAAGATCATATAGAGGGCAAGAAGCCAAGCCAGGATCTCTATCCAAAATCTCTTATCCCCAAATCTCTACTTAGTCCTTATCACCCCAAAATCATTAACCCAGTAGTTGGTTGGAATTATAATTTTTATCATTATTTTGTCCTGGGTTTCACAGAAGTCCATTGCTTAAGAGAAATGCTCATTCTTTGGCAAACAAGTTTCTGTGTGTCCCTGGAGTATATTGGGTCCAGGGAATTTAAAGTTGTCTCATTCTATAGGTTACTTAGTCAGTCAGTGAATATGTTTGAATGCCATCTATGTGTGAGATGTTAATTGCGTGAACAAAAATCAGAAACAGACCTTCATGAAAGACTCCCATACCATAATGGGTGCCATGAAGAAGTGGTACAAGGCACCATAAATGGATAGAACGGGTGGGTAAGGGATGAACAGATCTTGTCATTAAAGTCAGAGAAGGGGGCCCTGAAAAAGTGATAACTAGGCAAGATTGGGATAATAATTGGGGCAGAGGGAAATACACTTGGGAAAAGTGATAAAAAATAGGAGGGAAAGGGACAAGTAAAACAGGCAACTAGGTATACGAGAGTGTGAATCAGTATTATGGTCGGGAAAGACACCATGCTATAGAAACAGGAAGAAAGAGTAGTTCAGCTGTCCAAATTTGGGTAGTTGGAAAACTCTTTTAGGAGGTAGTGATATCTAAGCTGAGAACTGAAGAATGCACAAGAATCCAACAGAGGAAGAATTGTTTGACTAGCATACACAGAATACACAACGATCCAGAGATAAGAAAGCATGGGGCATGCTAGGGGAAACACAACTGCTTATATGTGTCATAGGGACTAAGAAAAACAAAGAAAAGACCAGGATAAGACTGGGGATATTAAAAAGAGTGGCACTGGTAGTAATTAATAACACTACTGAGGAACATTATTCTAATGGCAAACTCACAAGTCAGAAATTTGGTCTCGTGGATACTAACGAGGTAGGTGGTAAGTCAGGAAAAGAGGGCAGAGTGGAAAAGAGAAAACAAATTAGAAAAGGAGTTAATATTTACTGAGCACCTAGTAAGTGCTGGGTACTTTCAGGAAGAACTCCACTCGATGGATGAGAAAACTGACGCACCAGAAGATGCAGCAATCTGGCTAAGGTCACACCTAGAGTAGGCAGTGAGCCAGCATTCACATGCCGGACTTCCTGGCTGACTTCTGGACCTGTCTGCTGTCTCCATTTCCAAGAGCTTTCTAGTTTGACCAGAATATTACCCAAATGGGTGAGTAAGATTGACAAACACTAATGGCATTAAGTCAGGGCTCTTATCTGTAAATGACAAGAATCTAAATTCGACAAGCTTAGGTAAATGGGAGATGGAAGATATGGCAGATATGAGGAATAATTAAGGAAATGTTTAGTACTTGGGCATGAGAGGGTCGGGAATCCATCTGGGTGTGGGAAACAGTAGACTCACATGCATGCTCTGTCCCTCTTACCTAACTCTCTACCCATGGGTCCTTTATTCTCTTTTACCAGCAAACATTTCCCTTCCTCCTTGCAACAGAAACTTAGTTACCCATAGTTGGGGCCTCTACCGTGACAGAGAGACCTGCTCTCTGTTTTGGTTTTTAAATTCAAGGAAAGACCTCTGATTGACCCAGTGTGGGTCAAGTGTCCACCCATGAATCAGTCAACGACCACTAGGGACCCAAAGATGGCTACTAGGGTTTCATCCTTGTGTACCGGGGGTCATGCTCCAAAACTTTTGTGAGTCAAGAAGCCACTCCCAAGAGTATGTACTAAATTCATAACAATATTTAGCATTTATGGGAGATTTCATGAATGACCGGTTCTGAACTGAGAAAGGCACATTGTTTTATCTTCATCTGATTCTTGAAACAACCATAAGACATAGTGATCTCCAATTTACATAAAAGGAAGCTGAGACTCAGAGGGACCTTTGATTTGACAAAAGTTCTACAGCTGGGAGTGGTAGGGGTAGGATTTGAGTCCTAGACTGTCTGATTCCAAAGCCATGAGCTTAACTCCCACATTTAACTACCCTCTAATGCCTGTGACTGATGACTTACACTTTGGCCTCCTTGGGAACTAAGAAGATCCACTTCTGCAACTGTCAAGCTGTGTGGCCTTGGACAATACCCCTCATCTCTGCATGCCTCATTTTTATTGTGTACAAGAGGAGAATACTCACTTCTGCTTGCCTACTTTAATGATCATAAGATTAAGTGATGCTGAAAGTGAAAATGATTAGGAAAAGAACTATATAGTAACACAGTGTGGTATTACTATCATTTACTTCTCATAATGCCAGGATGCTATGGTTTTGAAACTTTATATAAAGCAAAATCTATCCTTTAAAATTAGAGTATATTTGTAAAAAGCCAATAGGCAGACCCAAATGTTTTAGGCTACATTTTTTTAGGACCCTAGACTGACAGAATTTAACTAAGGAAACAGGACTAAAGTTAATTTATCCTGGATCCAAATGTTGAGCTCCTCTTGTTTTTTTTAAAATAGACATAAACATTGTTCCTCTGGATTCATTTTTTGCTAGCACCACCTGGTTTCTGCTTATTTTTTCATTTCATCCAGTTCAATGATATTGAATTGTAATTGGTTTCTGCTGAACATTCTCATGCTGTGAAGTACTGATTAACAAAGAAAATGAAACTTTTCTTTCACTTGGTCAACATCTTCTGCCCTGCCACAGTGTCTCCGATGGCAGTCCTCTCAGGAATCAGTGGTCCATGGAATAATCTCCAGTCCTTAGGAAATACCTACGTGACTCTGATGGAAGCCTTTGTCAGCCAGCATTATGGTTACAGCCCATCAGTTACAGATCTGTGCAAACAAGAACTGTGGTTTAACCCTCCCGCTCCTACATGTACACATGCAACCAGGCAGCAGGCGAGGCGATGGACTTCCCCAGGACGTCTCCTGTCTGTGTCCTCTTGCATGCTGTGTCACACCCTTAGCCTTCACACCTCCACTCTGGGACGGTTTTAGCAGCCTGCTAACCAGTCATTCACCTCCTTAGGACGATCTTCTCAAAACACAGGTCTGACCATGTCAGCCCTACCGATCGCCCTTCTGTGGCTCCCTATATGCTAGATGACAAAGTCCAAATTATTTAGTGGTGTTCTCTATCATTGGACTTCGGCATATCCTTCTAGCATCATCACATTGCCATTCTCACCCTCCACAGGATCAGTACCCATCCTACTGTTACCATGGCAATGATACTTATTAGCATAGCTATGTTTTATAGAGGGCTCACTGTGTGTCTGATGCTATGTAACACTTTTTCACAAATTCTCAGAAACTTCCTGAGATACTTGAATACTTCTATTATACTGAGATTAAGAAAGTTAAGGAGACTTCCCAGGATCACAGAGCTGATGGTCATTCACGTGACAGAGAAGAGACCCAAAGCCAGGCTTGCCTGACCCCCATTTCTTTCCCCTTTGCCACATGGCCATTCTGCAATACTGGCAGGACTCTGAATATGCCATGCTCTTCACACTGTGCCATCACCTTTCCAACTGATCTTGCCTTTCTTTGATGGCTGGCTGACTACTCCCATCCCCTAATATTTGGCTCAGGTATCACCTTGGGGTGAAACTCTGAGTAATTCCTGATGGAGAGATGGAGGAAAACACAGAACCAGACTGGGAGGCAGGAAACTGGATGCATCCCCACCCCTCTCTCACCTAAGTTTCCTTGTCTATAAAACCTGGGTGATAACCTACACCCTGCCAACTACCTGGAGTTTCTGGGAAGATCAAATGGGATTTTATATTTGAAACCACTTTGCAAACTATCAAGCTCCATGTAAATGTAAGTTATTTTTAATTGTCGTATTAATTAAATAATTAAATCTCAGCTTTAAAATAAATCTTAGAAGTTCCTGGTAATGACTATTAATCAAAATGTATGTTGATGGTAATTATGCTAATTAAACTCTCCATAATAATGATAATTAGCCCCGATACTGAGAAGTAGCCCATCAGGTGTGGACTAGCACGAAACTGGGGAGTAAACATCACCAGTGAGAACTGGCAGAAGTCCACAGAACCAAGCTAATGAGCTAGACATGCAGATCTGCCTTGCTTTCCCTGGCTGAAAGTTCTGTTGTGTGAAAGATTTGATAGACACCGAGAGCAGCTATTATTACATAAGCATTTGGGGCCATACAGCTGTATGAGCGTGCACATCTCTGCGTGGTGACACTTCTACATTGAGCTTCACTGTACGGAACTTCTCGTGGTTCCATGACCACGCCTCTCCCAACACCACCTACTCAGCACATTGCCCATGACTCTCAATGAACCCCATATGTAAACTGTCTTCAGTGAGATCTTCCTGAGTTTTTCTTAGAAGACTAGTGGTCTCCTTCCTTTGTGCCCTCTCCACCTCTCCAGGCGCCATGCAGGAACTTACTATCCCAGTTCCACCACTTACAAGCCGTGTTTCTTTAAGAAGTGACTTAAAACATCTTTATGCCTCAGTTGCCTCATCTATAAAATGAGGATAATAGCAGCACAGATTTTATAGGGTTGTTTTGAAAGTTAAATAAGATATGTAATTTTTTTAGAATAAGATTAGACACGTAGTACTCAAGTTATTATTATTATGAAGTATTTGTTTTTATATCTCTTGTCACGTAATAGTTGCCCCTTTCATTGTTGTTACTAAAATGGAAGTGGATGGAGGATGTTCTTAAGGAAACTCTGTGGACAAGAGTAAAGGCAGTGGAGTGGAAAAAACATCAATCATTAAATCATATTTGGTTCAAATTTTGGCTCTTCTACTTGCTTACATGTTGGCTTTGTGCAACTCACTTCCCTTTCCTAGGACTCAGTTTCCTCATCTAGAAAATGAAACTAATAAGCCCTCACCTACTTCCTTACAGGCTCCATCATGGGGTTGGAATAAGGATACAGATGTGAAACTGCTTTGTAAACTGAAAAGCACTAATCAAATATAAGATTTTTTTACCATCATTAGAACCAGCTGGAAGTTGTTTAGACTTACAAATTGATAGAATCAGTCAACACCTACTTCACTTACACAAAAGCAGTTGTTATGCTTGGGTAATTTTCTTAAAGCCCTTAACCCTTTGCACATTGCAAGCCTTTTCTCCATATTCAGACCAATTTGGAGATTTTCTAATGTCTTTACCCACAGACTGAGTAACAATAGGAATTGAAAATATAGCTAAAGCTAAAACTTCACTAAAGGTTTTCACTTTCTATTTCTCTCAAGGGAGTTTCTAGAGGCCTGGCTAATAGCAGAGTTATTAAACACATTTCAGTTCACAGGGTTCCTTGAGGTATCCTCAGAAGTTACTTTAGGATAATAGGGAGTTTATAGTAAGATGGCCAGTAAATTTGGAAAAGAGAAAGAACCATAGAGAAGACAAGAACACTTGACTAGGAGTCCTAAATTCTAAATCCTAATCTAGTTCTACAACCTTCTAGTTTGAACATCTTCCTTTTCTGGACTTTAGTTTTCTAGGTAAAATATGGATAATCTCCCTTATTTCATTAGCTTTGGCCATACAACAAATCACCCCCAAATTTAGAGATTTAAAATATCAAGAGTTGTCCTGGCTGGTGTAGCTCAGTGGATTGAGTGTGGGCTGCGAACCAAAGGGTCGCCGGTTTGATTCCCAGTCAGGGCACATGCCTGGATTGCAGGCCAGGTCCCCAGTGGGGGCCACCTGAGAGGCAACCACACATGGATGTTTCTCTCCCTCTCTTTCTCCCTCCCTTCCCTTCTGTCTAAAAATAAATAAATAAAATCTTTAAAAAAATAAAATAAAATATCAAGAGTTTGTTGACATTTTGTGAGTTGGTGAGGCAGTTCTGTCCCCCTTTCCCGGGCCCACTCATGGAGCAGCATTCAGCTGGTGGGTTAATTAGGACCTGGGCCCCACTGACACAGCTGGGGCTCTGATCCTCTTTTTTTGTATAGGGTCTTTTAAACTTAAGGAGCTGAGCTAAACTGGGCCTCTCCACATGCATGGTGTTCCAACAGAAAGTGGAAACTGTATGGTCTCTTAAGGCATAGCCCCTCAGAGTGTCACTTCCTCTATAGCCTACCGGTCAAAGAAAGTTACATGGTCAGCCCAGAAACAAGGGTTGGAGAGACAGACTCCACCCTTTGATCGGAGGAAGGCAAAGTCAAATTAAAAAAGGGGACATGGTCACAGGGAAGCATGATTTATTGGGGGCCTTTTTGTGCCAATTTGAAACACATCTGTCTTGCCTCCAGGGTTCTATATAAGCAGCCAAGCCAATATAATTAATGACACTTAGTAAGGAATGAAGTGTTATGTCATACAGATTGGAGAGCATTCAATTTTTGCTCTGATATTTGTATTATTTAACTGGTCTTAAGATGATCTGGGTTAAGTTTTCAGAATTTTTATTCTTCATTGGTTAAGTGTATGAGAATATAAAGAAGATAATCCTGGACAGGTGATAGGATTAGCATATTATCACTTCACAGCCTATAATAAATTATTAAATACAGGCTTTCAGCATCAATGGCTACTAACATCACAAAAACTTAGACGAGATATTACATGCCTATTGCGGAGTACAACATCACCTATGAAGTTGTCTTGCCAAAATAAACAATTGGACCTGATTCTGATCAAGCTACTAGCTGTAACTACCAATGTCCATGAAATACATAAGAAAAAGGAATATGTTCAAGCATACCACAAAAGTATAATCAGTAAAATATAGACTGGAAATACTATAGGAATATAATCTGGGTTTTTTTCCCAATAAATAAATTACAAGGAGAAAAATGATGTTTACAAAAAGTATATACATTAGGAGAAACCAATAACAATTTGTGGAATTTATTTATATTCAAATAAACTATGTTTTAAATTATGACATTATGAGATTAACTAGAAAGTTGTAAACTGAATGGATAATTGATAAAATTAAGGGATTGAAGTTAATTTTACATGTAAACTGGTATTATGGATATATATTTTTAAAAGACTCCTTAGCTCTTAGAGTACACTTTGAGGTGTTTACCTAGTAAATGATATTAGAGCTGTCTGGAGAAAGTCTGGCCATTGTTAATATAATGAGAACAGTTTGCACAACATTGATGTAACCTGGCAGCCAAGGAGAGTGGACTGGAATGCGCATGCATGCACAGTGATGACTTCACCATACCAGTCAGTGGTAGCAGTAGACGCCACTGAGTTAAGTAAGCATGTGTACCCTGTGGCGAATCACATTCAAAATGAGCAAGTAGAGCAATGAATCTGCATCAAACTTTGTGTTAAGCTTGAACATTCCTCTGCAGAAACTATTCAGATGATTCAGAAGTTTTGGGGGATGACGCAATGAGTGCAGTACAAATAAAAGTGTGGCACAAATCCTTCAAAGATGGTCAAAAATCTCTTGAAAGTGATCCACATTCTGGAAGGCCTGAAACAAGCAGAACATCTGAGAATGTTGAACATGTATGGGCTGCAATCAACAAAGATTGGTGACTGACAGTGTGAGAACTAGAAGCTGATCTAAGGATTCAAATAATTAGTGTCCAAGATTTTGACACAGAATCTTGGCATGAAATGTGTTGTGGCAAAATTTGTTCTGTGACTCCAACAAAGGATTTTATAGAGTGTTTTGAATAGTGAAAGAGACACTGGGAGAGCTGTGTGGGGTCCCAAAGTCCCTACTTTGAAGGGGACTGAGCTGTCATTGTCCTATGTACATGTTCTTGTGTCTTGTTTCTTCAATAAATGCCTCTATTTTTCATAACACACAGCTGGATACTTTTTGGACAGGCCTTGTAGAGTGGATGGGATACAGACAAATCAGGAACGTTCATGATATAACTGTTGATGCCAGGGGATGAGTACCTGGGCATTCATTATATAATTCTGGCTACTTTAGTATATGTTTGAAATTCTCCATAAAAGTATGTTTTTATTTATTTTTTTAAAAAGAGTTAGACAAGTTAGACTATAGCAGTAGCTCCCATCTCCCCTATCCTTTACTGAATGTTCTTTAAAAATTCATCTCACTTTTGTGAACTCACATTTCCTTACCAATCTCCCCCAAATGTTCTCCAGTGATGCTAGGAGGGCCACGTGAGTTCATGAATGCAAAAGTGTCTCATAAAACATGAAGAGCTACACGCATGCAAGGAACTGATTTTGTTAGTATCACTATTGATCTTGAAAATAATTTAGATCTGTTGGGTTCTGTGGCTCCCTGAGTAGAACTCTCTCTTTATACTTGGCCTGTTCCCATGGGAAACTGAGCACAATGGGCTGAAAAACTCATTGGGCAGTGGCAATGACCTTGGTTCTGAAGATTATTTTTTAAAATCTCATCTTTTGTCTTTATCTTAAATCTAAGTGAGCAGAACTTTTGCTTTTGGTCAAGATGGAATAACAGGAACTAGATACTCTCATGCCATATACAAAAAATGTAGGATTCAAACAAGTTGACTTCTACAACTTGTTTACTACTTTAAAAAGGTTTTCAGATCCTTCCAACCAAAAAAGGAATTAAAAATATCAAGATTAGAAAGGAAGAAGTGAAACTGACTTTATTTACAATTGATACCATCATCTAGGTAAAAAATTTAATACAGTCTACAAAAAAAAAAGAGTTACTAGAACTGAGTGTAGCAAAGTTATAGGATACAAGATTGATAATACAAAGATCAATTGTATTTCTATAAACTAGATATGAAATATCAGAAGCTAAAATTTTAAAAACATGTAACTTCTAATAGCATCAAAAAATCAAATATTTAGAAATGAATCTGAAAAAGCTGTGAAATAGTTACACATTGTGAACTATAAAACATTGATGGAGATGTTAAAGAAGACCTAAACAAATAAATGGAGAGATTATCATAATTGTATGTTAGACAACTCAATATTAAGATGTCAATTCTTTCTAAATTAATGGATAGGTGCAACACTATCACAGTCACAATCACAGCAGACTTTTAAAGTAAATTGACAAGCTGATACTAAAATTCATATGAAAATGCAACAGATCTAAACTAACCAAAACAACTTTTAAAAAGAACAAAGTTGGATGACTTCTACTATCTGATTTTAAGACTTTCTATAAATTTACATTAATCAAAACAATGATATTATTACAAAGATAAACAAATAGATCAATGGTACAGAAGAAGTCCAAAGATATAAGGACACAGACACACACACACACACACACACACACACACACACACAATTTTCAACAATGTCTATTTGGTCAAAAAAAGCTAGTATTATTTCAACAAATGATGCTGAAATTGGAAATGCATGTGCAAAAAAATACCCAGAAAGCCTGAATCTGTACTTCATAACCCAACAAGAATTAACTCTAAATGGACTATAGACCTAAATGATGTAAACCTAATACTATATAGAACAACCATCATTCGGAAACAACAGAAATCAAGCTGAATGGAAGTCCTACTAGTATGGAATTAGAGAAGAAACCACATCCCTCCCTGGTAGGAAGGATGGAGATGCAGAATGGACTGGTCCAACACCCACATGTGTCAGATAAAAGTCAGGAGGGATATCTCAGGAGTGAGGGGTCCCAGCCCCACACCAGACCCTCCAGTGCACGTTTCCAGTGCCAGGAAGATAAGTCTCTATAACTACTGGCTGTAAAAATCAGTGGGGATTGAGGCTGTGGAAGACAGAAACTTCTGGAGTCTCAGGTAGTTCCTCTTAAAGGGCCAATGCACAGACTTACTTGGACCCACTCCCTCTGATCTCCAACATGGGAGCAGCAGACGGAAAGGCATCTGAGTCATACAGGGAGAAATTGAATTGTCTTGTATCAAGGTGAGAGCTGGGGGGAAGCTTTCTCCTAGACAGATGTGCTGGCAGAGGCCATTGTTTCTTTTCTGAGTGCTGCCCCTACACAGCCACAGAACTGGCAGACAGGCACCATTTCTGAGACTCCATCAACCTGGCCTACACTATTTGCCCCACCCTGGTGATTCCCTGAGGCCCACTTTCCAGGCCCACCCAAACTGTTTCCAGTGGCTTTTTCATCTGAATGGCTTGTCTTGGCATATGCTTCAGATTTTTCTAAATTCTCTTGGAAGAAGCAGCATCTGACTTCAGCAAGCCCCATACCTCTCACTAGGTTGCCCCAGGCCCAGCACTAGCAGCAGCTAGCCTTGGTTCACAGCTTGGCCTCACTTGGGTACCTCCAAGCCCAGCATAAGCAGCAGCCATCTGCAGATCCCTTTGTAGCTTATGCTGTGTGACCCCAGACAGAGCACAGGTGGTGGCTGACCTTGGATGTGCCAACAGCAATCAAGGCTCAACTACAACAGGAGGGTGTACACAGCTCATGTGTGTACCTTGTTGGCCACACCTTGAGTACACAGCTTGGGTGATAGGGGATGCTGTGCCACTGGACTCCACAGGACACCTACTACATTAGACAACTTTACCAAGCCTGGGAGACATAGAAGCTCTGCCTATACATAGAAACAAACACAGGGAGGCTGCCAAAATGAGGAGAAAAATAAACATGACCCAAATGAAAGAACAGATCAAAACTCCAGAAAAAGAACTAAACAAAATGGAGACAAGCAATCTACTAGATGCAAAGTTCAAAACACTGGTTATAAGGATATTCAAGGAACTTAGTGAGGACCTCAACAGCATAAAACATCCAGCCAGAAACAGAGGACACACTAATTGAAATAAAGAAGAATTTACAGGGAATCAACAGTAGAGTGGATGAATCTGAGACTCAGATCATCAATTTGGAATATAAGGAAGAAAAACAGTCAATCAGAAAAGCAAAAAGAAAAGGGAATCCAAAAAAATGAGGATAGTGTCAGGAGCCTTTGAGACAACTTCAAGAAAACCAATATTCACATCATGAGTGTGCTGGAAATAGACATACAAGTCCAGGAAGTGCAGAGATTCCCAAACAAGATGAGCCCAAAGAGGCCCACACTAAGACACATCATAATTAAAATGCCAAAGTTTAAATAAAAGAGAGAATCTTAAAGGCATCAAGAGAAAACAGTTAATTACGTACAAGGGAGCTCCCATAAGACTGTCAGAAGATTTCTTAAAAGAAACTTTGGAGGCTAGAAGGGATTGGCAAGAAATATTCAAAGTCATGAAAACCAAGGACCTACAACCAAGATTACTCTACCCAGTAAAGTTATTATTTAGAATCAAAGATAGATAAAGAGCTTCCCAGACAAGAAAAAGCTAAAGGAGTTCATCACCACCAACCCAGTATTATATGAAATGTTAAAGGGTCTTCTTTAAGAAGAAGAAGAAGGTCAATAATATAAACAATAAAATGGCAACAAATACATATCTAACAATTGAATCTAAAAAACAAAATCAGTAAACAGGCAGAACAGAAACAGAATCATAGATACAGAAAGCATTTTGATGGTTGCCAGATGGGATGGGGTTGGGAGGATGAGCAAAAAAGGTAAGGGATTAAGAAGTACAAATTGGTAGTTATATAATAGTCATAGGGATGTAAAGTACAGCATAGGGAATAGAGTAGACAAAGAACACATATGCATGACCCAGGGACATGGGCAATGGTGTGGGGATTACCTGAGGGAGCAGGGGTGGGGCTGAGTGGAGGGAGGTAAATGGGGAAGAACTGGGACAACTGTAATAGCATAAAAATATATATAATTTAAAAAAGATTCATCTTTGAGTGGTGTGGATCAGTGGGATGGGCATCGTACCACAAAGTGTAAGGTTGCTGGTTTGATTCCCATTCAAGGCACATGCCAGGGTTGTGGGCCAGGTCCCCAGTTGGCAGCATGCAAGAGATAGCTGACTGATGTTTCTCTGGTGGGTCAATGTTTCTCTCCCTCTCTCTCTCTCCCTCCTTTCTTCTCTCTCTAAAAATAAATAAATATAATCTTTAAAAAATAAATAAAAAATTCCAATGCTCAAAAAAAAACATCTTAAACTATAAAATTTCTAGAAGAAAGCATAAGAGACCATGTTTGTGACCTTGAGGTCAAGACGAGATTCCTTGGGTCCAATGAAAGCACAGTCTGTGGAAGAGCAAAGCAGACTGCTGACTGTAGGAGTCGCTCTGCTGGTGAAGTAACTACCAGGTGGTCACTTGGGTCATGGAGAAAAAGCAAAGACTTTCATGAAAATTCCTATATAAAATCTTCACAGCTCTCTGAAGAAACTAAGATTCATGTGGGTTTTCCGTTACTCCTCAGGGGCAAAAAGGCCATATCGAAAATAAACCAAGTACCTCTACAATTCTGTCACACACACACACACACACACACACACACACACACACACGAATTTTTTCACTTTATGCCCAGATTGTATTCAACAATAAATCAAGGGGGGGATGTAGGGATGGCTGGGGTGGGGGAGGATAGTGGGGGGGAAATGGAGACAACTGCACTTGAACAATTTTAAAAATGTGAAAAAAAAAAGAAAATCCAAGGGCATTGTAACCTAGGAATTACTGGTGTTAGCCATGTACACACATATATAACATTATAACATGCATGTAACACAGAGTAGTAAAAGTGTTTTCTATTCTCAAAAAAAAAAGAAAAAGAAGAAAGAGACAGAATAAGAGTGACCACTGTTATTGCCTAGATCGATAATTCAATTATATACAAGTCACGCTGAAATGAAGCTACATTGGATTTGGATTCTGGGGTGTCTGTTAAATAGCCAATCCTATTTCTACTTGGCTCTTGCCTTTATCATTCACTAAATTAATATTTACTAGGCACTTCTTATGCCCCGGACACTCTGCTGGGTACTATAGATGCAGTGCTCACATTCTGGCAAGGGAGACTGACAAAATTCTTCCCACTGCAGTACTTTTGTACGCGCATCCCTTCTGCATAGAATGAGTTTTACTCTCCTCTCTTTACCCAGACAGCTCTTACTCTTTATTCAAAAACCAAGTGTGACTTTTTCACAGAGGAACATGCTACAAAGTCAATTATATCACATCACTTAATGTCTCCAAGATGCATTGGGTTTCCTATTGAAAAGTAGCCAAATTCTCCAGTATAACACTACTTTCTCCCTAAAGTGATCTGGCTTCCAACCATCTGTCTGTATTTGTATCTCATTAAATATGCACATTTATTTATGATGCAGTCACAGTGGTCTCTTCTCTATCAGTCAGACACATCCTGGTCTTTCTTCTTCCATGATACATGCTTTCCTCCATACTCCCTCTGGTGAAGTTCTCATCTCATTCAAACGTAGTTCAAATGCCATCTTCTCTGTGGAAGCTTCCATGGTAAGGCAACCTCTCTCCTTGGAAGGAATCTTGCCTTCCTTTCTGGTTCCTCTCCACGTGCTTAGATTTCCTTTTTGTGCACATAAGTCACTCTGCTTAGCATTACAGTTTGTATCTATATATTTCCCAGTAGCTTGTAAACTCCTATGAGTAAGAAGCAGCTCTGACACTATGCCCAACATAAGGTAACCATTTAATGAAAGTCAGCTGCACTAAATGTCCTGATGCATGCACACCGGAGATCCATTCCCATCGCTCCTCGCCTCCTCTGATGGGTCACTGAGAAAGCACTGAGATACCGTCCCCTTGAAAACCAGGCTGCAGTCTTCCTCCCTTCAGCTCTGGTAATTTATTTATTCGTCAAATATTTACGGAACACCTGTCAAATTTCAGACAATTTTCTAGGCACGGGGGGTACAGAAACAAATCTTTGTCCTCGTGGTGCTTATATTTAAGTGAGAAAGAGACAAAAATAAATAACTATAATATGAAGTACACGAAGTGATGAAAAATACCATGGAGAAATATAAAGCACAAAGGGAGATAGAGAATATGTTGTATGATGGAGGATAAGGTGGTATTCTAAGGAGTGTTTCTACAGGCCCTCTATTAGGAGGTGATTTGGGAACAAAAATTCAAAGGAAATAAGAGTGAGCAGGCAGATACCAAGGTATAAGGCATCCCAGGCTGAGGGAACAATGCCAAGAGTTGGCAGCAATGTCAACACAGAGGCAATGACCATCTGCCCCAGAGCAGGGTGTTTTAGGGTCAAGTCTGAAACTAGAGTGGGTAGAGCAGTGTAAGTGAGGGGCAGTGGTAACACATGCGGCAGCAGACAGAGTGCGAGTGCAGAGAGTATGAAAAGTCATGAAAAGGACTCAGGCCTTCTCTCTGTGTGAGGTTGGAAGCCACTGGAAGGTTCTGAACAGCAAAATGAGATCAATTGACATGTGTTTTAAAAGTATAAGTTTAGTTGTGGTGATAGAGAGATACAGTAGGGGAGGAAGAACAGAGCAGAGAGACATCGGTGTACCAATCTAGCCAAAAAATAATGGCCTTTCAGGACAGAGTGGTGGCTATTCTGAGATAAGAGGTGGACAAATTTTGGGTATATTTTGAAAGCACATGTTGACCAATTAAATGTGGGTGTAAGAAAAAGAAGACATAGTAAACACAGTATATTTTGGGGGTCTGAGGAACAATATGGAAAGGGGTTATTGGGGCTTTTTTCCAAAGATAGTGAGATATATTTGACATGCAATGTTGTATAAGTTTAAGATGTACAACATGATGATTTGAAGCACATTATCTATTGAGAAATGATTACCATAATAGGATTACTTAGCACCTCCATTACCCTGAATATTTGCCGTGTGTGTGTGTGTGTGTGTGTGTGTGTGTGTGGCAAGAACACAAGATCTACTCTCTGAGCAAGTGTCAAGTATATAACACAGTTGTTAACTACAGTCAATATGATGCACTTTGGATCCCCAGAACTTAGTCATCTTATAACTGGAACTTTGTATCCTTTGGCCAAATCTTTTTTCCCCCACCCCAAACACCTGGCAACCACTTAGCATAATGCTGCTAGGCCCATCCATATTGTCACAAGTGGCAATATTTCGTCTTTCTCGTGGTTAAATAATACTTTGTTTTACATACAGAGAGAGATGTCTCACATATTCTTCATTCATCTGTAGATGGACACTTATGTTGTTTTATATCTTAGCTGTTATGAATAATGTTTTAATGAACATGGGAGTTCAAATAACTCAAGAACCTGATTTCACTTTTCTTGAGTGTATACGCAGAAGACGGACTGCTAGACCATATAGCAGTTCCATTTTTAATTTTTTGAGGAACGGCCGTATTGTTTACCATAGAGGCTGCACCAATTTGCATCCCCATCAACAATGCACCATACAAGGGCTCCCTTTTCTCCACATCCTCACCAACACAGGTTTCCTGTTTTTTTATACTAACCACCCTCATGGTTGTAACATGATATCTCATTGTGACAAACCATGAGAGAAAAAGATGTTGTGCAAAAACTAGGCGGTTGGGGGCGTCCAGCTGTGATGAAATGGAAGTGAAGATACTTTGTCATCCAGATGAGATGTCACGTTGAAAGGTAGAAGGCAGAGTCTGTCGTTCACTGAAGAAGTCAGGGCTAGAAGTGTGAAGTCGGGACATGTCAGCCTAACAACATTTCAACCCATGAGACTGGATGACCCCACCCAGGGAGGTAGACAAAAACAGAGAAGAGACGAGGGCCTGAGGCCCGACCAGGTACACTCACATTAAGAGGTCTGAGAGCGTATGAGAAACCAGCACTCAGAAGTAGTCAGCGGGCTGGGAGGAAACCCAGGCAGTGTGATACACGGCAAAGTGAAGAAGAGATCGACTGTGTGAAATGTTGGGCCGAGCAAAGTGTGGACAGTTGACCATCAGTGTTAACAGTGTAGAAATTGGTCATCTGGACAAGAAAGGCTTTATGAAAATACGACAAAAGCCTGATTAGGGGGAGCTTCTAGAGAAAATGAGGTAATAGGGTTGGTGACAGAGCATAGCCAGGGCTGCTATTGGTTTGGGTTTGCCTGTGGCCATCCCAGTCTGCACCCACTGTCTAGTGTTATGTCCGGTTAAAAGTGTCCCAAACTGGATGGCAAATTATATAATAAATCTAAGTGTAAACAACTCTTTCTAGGTATCTACAAACATGCTGTACCCGTTCACCTATACAACAGCGTGTTTTCCCTTTCTGGTTCTCCTGATGTAAATCATCTCTCCCAGGCCAGAGAGCAAAGGCCTGGAGAACTCTCCTGGGGTGATCGGTCTCAGCCGTGGCTGCAGAACAGAATCGCCTGGGAACCAGGGCCCCACCCTCAATGACTTTCATTTCATTGACCTGAGGTGCAGCCTGGGTTTGTATCTCCTCCAGGAGATTCTAATGTGTATCCAGGGATAAAGACCACTGCCCTGATTAATGAAGAAGCAAGCAGGTCAGACGGAGTTGGGCTGTGAATGAGGAAGCGAGGAAGGAAGGAAGGAAGGAAGGAAGGAAGGAAGGAAGGAAGGAAGGAAGGAAGGAAGGAAGGAAGGAAGGAAGGAAGAAGGAAGGAAGGAAGGAAAGAAGGAAGGAAGGAAGGAGGGAAGGAAGGAAGATTGGTTCAGACCACTGGGATAGACAGAGACATAAATAGAGAATGAACATCAGAACCAAGCAATATGGATTTGAATGGGTGGCTTTTAAATTCTCACCAGAACTTTAGGAATTTATGAATCTATGACTGCAGGGAATTTCCCACTAGACATGTATATTCTTGAGCACATTTTATTCATGCAAACCTTGCCTGGACATGAGTTGGGGTACAGGGAAGAGGGAGAAAGTAGGGAGTGAGATTCTCTATCTCTTACTTGCCCTCACTCTATTTTAACCTACTCTCCAGTTTCCCTAAGAAACTATGTTCATTCCTCAAACAAGTCACGCTCTTTCACGTGCAGGGCTTAGCACACATTTCTTCCTCCTCCTGGGTTATTGTTAAACTCCCTTCTTAAACTAGCTAATTTCTATGCATTCCTTAGATCTTGGCTACATAATAAATGCCTCTGACAAGGTTTCCCTGACACCTGTTCCCCTATATTCACTGTCACTACCAAGTTCGGATCAAGACCCACTTATGCAGCATCCCACAGCACCTTGTCCTTTTCCTCACCACAGTCCTTTTCACACCACACTGGAATTGTCGCTTGGCATGTCTGTCTTCCCAACCACATCGCCAGGACCATATCTATCTGCTTCAAGCCTCAACGATTCTTTGTTGAGTAAAAATTAATATGAATTCAATCTAAAGTGTTGGTGGAAATATCTAAAACAAGCACTAAAAATTCACAGGTGCCAAATTCTCCTTGGATATGTGACAGCCCCAAGGATGTCACACCTAACCCCAGCCTCGCTTTGCCTCACTGCCTTCGGTGGACATGTGCCTCACATTAGCTCTGGTGCCTGCGACTTATGATTCATGCTGAAAGCACATCTGAAACCCTCATCTTTATAGCACTTTTCTGAGAAAATTACCCAATCTGGCAGTCCTTCTGGCCCCAAGGCCACTTGACAGATCACAATGAGCCCAGCCAGATGGGAGAAGGGAATGAACTCCACCATCAAATTGTCCAATGCCTCAAAAATGTTGGCTTTGGAATAGTGCAGGTCCTCTCTTGTGCATTGCTTAGAATCGGAGGAAGGTGTTCTCCTCCAGGCCAAGGCAGTGAGGTCTCTGTGTTCCTGGCTGAGGCCCCCCAAGCCAGCTTTGTCTCCAAAACGGAGCTCTCTGCCAGGTGGGGCGTCACAGCTGTGGAATCAGAGAAGTTGTGCAAGAGGAGAAATAAGTTCCAACTCAGCAAAAGAACAAGTCTTGAGGAGAGAGCTTGGGAAGAGTGAGAGTCCAAAGCCAGGCCAAGAATCATGAAGTAAAGTCCACGTGGCAAGAGCTAAGGATCTTAGCAACTTCAAGATCCAGGGAGAAATAAATGAGCAGAACTTTAGCAGAAAGATTGAGTGTAATCAGGAATCCACAAGGAACTCCAACGCTTTCTTTTTTTTTAAATATATTTTATTGATTATGCTATTACAGTTGTCCCATTTTCCCCCTTTATTCCCCTCTGACCCACATCCCCCCATTCCCCGCCCTTTAGTTTTTGTCCATGGGTCATACACATAAGTTCTTTGGCTTCTACATTTCCTATACTATTCTTAACCTCCCCCTGTCTGTTTTCTACCTACCGTTTATCCTACTTTTTCTCTGTACTTTTTCCTCCTCTCTTCCCCTCCCACTCCCCTGTTGATATCCCTCCATACCTTATATAAATCCCTTTAACATTTCATACAATAAAGGCTGGGTGATGATGAACTCCTTAAACTTGACCTTATCTGAGAAGCACTTTATCTGTCCTTCCATTCTAAATGGAAGTTTTGCTGGATAGAGTACTCTTGGATGTAGGTCCTTGCCTTTCTTGACTTGGTATACTTCTTTCCAGCCCCTTCTTGCCTGCAAGGTCTCTTTTGAGAAATCAGCTGACAGTCCTATGGGAATTCCCTCATAGGTAACTGTCTCCAATGCTTTCTTACAACCTCAAGTTTGTTGTAAAACTTTCTAAAGAGTGAGGCTGTATATTCATTTATTCACTGAACATAACTTTCTTGATCTGCACAACTACTCTAGCTTCTGTTATTACTGCCATTTTAGGAATGAGAAAATAGAATTTCAATGAAATTCACAAGCAATCAAGATGGGCTTTATGCCCAGGATCTTCTGATTCAAAGCCCCTGTTCTGGACCGGAGCCTACCCAAACCACCTTACAGGCTGAGCAACCCTGAGCAAAGTCACTCTCTCTTTCCTCAGCTATAAAATGAGGATGCTAAAACCACTGAGATAATCTATATGAAATTATTTCATTAACCACAAAGCATTCTGCAAATTTAAGCTACATGTGTTTATTTGCTTGCTCGTTTGTTTACACCTATGTGGTTCTACAAGGAGGCCTGTGTGAGGCCACACACAGTGCTATACCACTGCACAATAATGCGAATATCAGAGGGGATGTGCAGAGGGATGAATCACTCTGCTTGATAAATCCTCGTGGAGGAAGACTCTGCAAGTGCAAACAAAGCCTAAGGACTCCAATCTCCCCTTCATAAAATCGTTCACTCAACACACTCTTATTAATTCCCTGCCAAACCTGAGTATAGTACATAAATAATGAATAAAACACAGTCCCTGTCCTCAAGGACTTCAGGGTCTAGCAGAGAAGACAGACTAAAAAGTAGGTCACTTCAAAAGTATGCTCAGCAAGTTGCAATTTGGGGGACTGTGACAGAGGAGACCTAACCCAAGAAAGCACTCCTGGAGGCAGGAATTTCTGAGCTGTTTCCTGAAAAACAGAATAATCAACCATGCAAAGCCTGGGGGTAAACATGGAGCAGGGTACTCACACCCAAGGAAGAGAGCGTGTCTATGTTGGCAGTGCGGTGGAACTGCAAAACACTGGCCTGGCTGAAGCTGAAAGTTGTAGGGGAGAGTGGGCTGTGTGTGACGAAGCACTCAGAGCTACAATAACTTCCCTGGCTCTGCTCATGAATGACCTCATTCCAGAGACAGTGAAACTGTGGAGTCTCCTAGAGCCTTCAAGAGCCTTCTGCTGCACTCAGATGCGTCAGTTTCTCTAGTTGCTCCTATGGGTAAACCAGGCCTTAGCAACTTTGTACCTTATAAACAAAGACGATCTGCCCAAAGCTGGAATCGGTTATGCCTACTGCCTTTAACCCAATGACTAATGCCTAATGGTTCAGTCTTTGGGTCAGACTGTTCACCTTCACAGCTTGGCATGGTCATTTACTTTCTGCATTAATTGGGCAAATAATTTATGTTCTTGTGCCTGTTTACTCATCTGTAGAAAGGGGACAATAATAACCCCTACTACATGAGGTTTCTGTGAGAATTAAATGAGATAATATATGTATGTAAAGGACTTAGAACAACCTCACACAGAGCAATTATTTAAAAAGTGTTATTTATTATCACTATTATGATAATTTCCTGAAGCACCAACTTCTGCACAACTCAGTCACTTTATTTTTAATTTCAGTTCTTTCCAATGGCTGGGGAAGTGTGCATAAAGAATAAAAAGGAGAGGAAATATACATAACAATCATTGATTAATATGGGGGGAAAAAAACACAAAAATCCAGACCATAACGCCTCACATGACTGCTTGGTATAGTTTCAAGTTTGACGGCCAGTTTCCTGGCAGCCAAAGCAAAAAGGAAAACCAATCCATAATTACTTTCCCAGGTCAGACTGTCTAAAAGAATTTCTTCCACAGGCTTCACACAGGAGGCACTTTGTAATGTAGCGAACAATATTTGCAATTGTGTCTTGATTATTTTGCTTGGGCTGCATAAAGAAGTGCCATAGATTGGGTGGCTTATACAACAGAAATTGACTTTCTCACAGATCTGGAGGCTGAAAGTCTGAGATCAAGGTGTTGGCAGTGTTGTTTTTCTGAGCTTCTCTCCTTGGTTTGTAGGTGGTCTTCCACTCCCTCTCTCTTCACATAGTCTTTCCTTTGCCTTTGTCTATGTCTAATCTCCTCTTTGTGTAAGGAAACCAGTCATATTTGATCAAGGCCCACCCTGATGACCTCATTTTACCTTAATGACATCTTTAAAAGCTCTATCTACAAAAACAGTCACATTCCAAGGTCCTGGGGGTTAGGGCTTCAACATACGAATTTCATCTCGAAACAGTGTCCCTGAAGGAATGGCAATGAGGGCATAACCCACTTTGAATCTCTAAGGCACTCTAATGATGCAATCCACTGACCTTCTGATGCTTCCTTCTGAGTCCAGAAGAGAACCCAGACCATCCCTAGAGATGAATGGACCGTTTACGTGTCACAGATCCTTTGGGAAGACCATATCCCTCCTCCAGTGCTGGGAGGTGAAGGTAGGTGGGAGAGATGGAGACCCTCCTTTCCCACGGTAGGTCTGGTGGGCATTCAGTCTTGGGTGCTGGTTAAAACCTTTAAAGGTATATTATTTTTGGGCATGTTGCTGTAGTGAAGATGTATGGCTAAGTGGTTGAGAAAGGCAAGGATGCAGATCTAAACTGGGCCACGTCAGAGGAGACAGATGCCAGGAGATGGGTCTGCCTCATGTGACCCACTTCATGGTTACAGTTCCGAAAAGGTCTCTACTGGATTGATGGTTGGGAAGGAGTGGTGGTGAGGATGAATGGGACGGGTTTGGAGAAGAGGATTTGAGTTCTCAGTTAGTGAAGGTCTGGGTTAAAGCATCTGGAACAACACAGATAGTCCATTCTTCCACCGTTTTGCCCTGTGTCCTCGCCCTCCTGGGAAAGGGGAAGAGTGCCACTGCTGCAGCGTCTCTGAATCAGACACAGCATTCATAATCGCTGGCCTTGCATATGTCCTGTAATTCCCAATGGCCCTGCTAGTTAGATGTCATTATCTGTATTTAGGGATAAGGAAACTGAGGATCAGAGGGGTGAACTGAGCTGTCTGAGGACAGGTAGTGAGTGATAGAGCCAGAAGTCAACCAGAATCTGGTGACTTCAATACCTGTGACCTTAGCTAAGATGCAGCCAGTGTCCCATTTACCTCCCTGGGGTACCTTACGGTCACCTGAGATTTCAGAGGTTAATAACTTTTGCAACAAGTGATACTAGTGTTAATTATCAATGACCACAGCAATGTTTGTGAACCTATGCCCTTCTGCTGCCAGAAGAAAATGCTGCAATATACTTTTGGTCCATCAGTAGCTATTGACACAATGCTGTTCCTGCCTTCTTCGTGACTCAGATCTCCTGAAACCATTCCCCTGAACAGAAGCACAGAGTCTTTAGCCTGACTAAATGTCCACGGACAGAATTAAGACAGAAAATATAACTAAGTCACAGGTTACACAGGGCTCACAGCCTCCCAAACTCCTTTTCTTTGGGCCTGTAACTGGCCTTTAAACAATGAGGCAGGAGGTGAAGTTTTGAAGTGAGAAGAACTAAACATGTAGCTGGGGGCACGGCCCAAGGAGTGCAAGCAGTCCCCCGAAGCTGAGAGCTACTTCTGGCCAACAGTCAGAAGGAAAGTGGAAACCTCAGTCCTACAACCACAAAGAACTGAATTCTGTCAGCGACTTGGAAGTGCTTTGAGTAGACTCATCTTCCAGAGCCTCCAGAAAGGAACACATCACTACTGACACCTGGATTTCAGCCTTGTGACGCCGGGAGCAGAACCAGCTGAGCCAGGCTGTGCTCAGACTTCTGACCTATAGAACTTAGAAATAATAATAAATGGTGCTGTTTCTAAGGTACTGAATCTGTGTTATTTATTACAGCAGCAATAGAAAATCCTCAACACAGCCCTGTGAAGAAAAGTCATTGTAATTCCCATTTTGCTGATGAGAAATTGAGGCAAACAATGGTTAAGCTCACCCAAGATCATACAACTAATAAGTGGCAGAGCTACCTGATCCAGTCTGATCTAAGAACCTTTATTCCTGAAAACAGTGCCTGGTGCATAACAGGTACTCGATAAGTATTTGTGAAATACAAAAATGTAGGGTTAGATGGATGAGGGGAGAGAAACACTGGGTGTGAAATGCTAAGTACATAGAAAAAATTGTCACTTGTGTTAGTTACATTAAGCAGACCCAAATGTGCCATTTTAAGAATAGCCTGATGAATAAAGAAGCAATTTGTGGAAAGAGCACTGTGTCAGGAGTCAGGAGACCTGTGTGCTCTTTCTGGTTTTACAATTTATTTTTGCGTAACTTGGGCTAATCTCTGCACTACTCGAACCTCAGTTTTCTTGTCTGTAAATAGGAAATAATAAACACAGTACAGGCTCCCCCCATGAATACCACAAGGGTCACGAGGCTTTACATGCTAAAAGTAGCATGTAAATGGTACTTTTATATCTCCCCATCCCATTCCAGCATTCATTTGGTCATTAAACATTTACTGAGTGTTTACCCTGTAGCGGGCAGGCCATGTATGAGGCACTAGGGGTATAGCAATGAGTGAGACAGGGAACATGTTCTAAAGAACCAGCTTTGTCATGGCAACAGATGCAAAAAGAAAACATGTCATTGAAGAACTAGATAAGATGCACTCAAGGTCATATAGGCCAAGAGAATAGCGTGATCAACCCTACCCTATGTGTGTGTGTTGGGTGGGGGGAGGGAGGGTGGTATCCAGGAAGGCTTCCCAGTAAAAGTTTCATTAGAGCCACTCTTCACATGATAAAATCGGAGTTGGTCAAGGAATTTTGAGCCAAAAAGAACAGCCTGTCAAAGTCATCTGTGTCCTGTTCAGAAAGCCACTAAGAGCTCTGTGTAGTCATTAAGGACATTCATGCCTATTATCTCTTCCTCTCCATTCAAATACACGTTAGGGTAGCACTATCCTGCTCTTTGAAAATTGGCAGGGCCAGTGATGGCTTTGGCCAATGAAATGTGAGTAGAAGTGACTGCTATTCTTTCTGCCAACCACCTATGTAATTTTAAATTTTCTTGTAGCCACATTTTTCTTAAAAAGTAAAATCACATATCAAATTTGAGATGAGAGAAACAAATAAAATTAATTTAATAATATAGTAAATATTTAACGGAATGTATTCAAAATAGGATTTTATCATATGATTGATATAAAAATATTAATGAGTTATTTTATATTCCTTTTTTGTAGTAAGCCTTAGAGAGGTGTTGTAAGTGTGTATTTTATGCTTACAGAACATCTCGGTTTGGACTAGGCCCGTTCAAGTGCTCAGTAGCCACAGAGGTCTAGTAGCTACGTGGGAAAGACTGTGGCCCCTCGGCCCGTGAGTGAGAAACACGGCAGAGGCCCAGCCCACACTCAGCGAACACGCAGCCTAGTCAAGACATAAGTCATTGCTTCTGGAAGGCGGAGATTTGGTTTGTTGCTGCTGCATAGCTTCTCCTAACTGTTCCAAGGTCCATGGTGCTAGAACATAAAATGGAAGGGGAGCCCTGGCCAGATGATTCATTTGGTGGGAGCATCGTTCCATACACCTAAAGACTGCGGGCTCAGTCCCCAGGTGGGGCACACAGGGGACTCAACAGATCAGTGTTTGTCTCCAGCATGAATGGTTCTGTCCCTTTCCCTCTCTCTCACTTTTCCTTCCTCTCTCTCTAAAGTCAATAAACGTATCCTCAGGTGAGGATTAAAAATAAAAATAAATAAATAAATAAATAAAAGAGAAGACTGGAAAGAGGCAGGAGTCGGTTAATGAAAGGCTTTTTATGAGATAGATACTCAAGCATTCGGATTCTGTCCTGAAAGAAAGTTAATGAATCTTATGACACCATGCAGATTAGACTCCTGGAGGCAGGAAAAGTAAATGGGGCTGGCGCAACCTCCAGGCAGCGAGGCCTTGGTACGGGGACTGTGGAAAGCTCAGATAGAAAGGCAAACACACCATTCCCCGTCAACTTGTACATGAAGCAGCTTGTTTGACTCGAAGTAAAAGGGCAGTTTTGTGGCGCAGCTACCGAGGAAACTGCCAGCCTGGCCTCCTGTGATCGACTGTGGCTTCGGTTTCATCCTGTCGCTGTTGGCTGTGAGGAATTATTCCACAGATCCATCAGGGTCGAAGGCTTTGCCCTGATGAAGAATTCTGAATCCGTCTCAAGGTCATGTTCCTCTTGTGTTTTCTTCCAACCCAGGCCAGATTTTAGAACCTCCAGCTTTTCAAAGCACTCCGGCTAGGATGGGGATTTTCCTCCCTGTATTTCCCCCCACAAATGATATGCCATCAAGAAGAGATGAAGAGAAAAGCCATGATTGTTTGAATAATTCTATACCATCCAGAGAGGGGACTGGAGACTGGGATGACTAAGGAAGGCTTTGTGAATAGATTGGCGTTGATCTAAAGTCACCACATCAAAATTCACCCCATGGATCTGGGTGATTATATTTTGAGAATCCTAGTTATTCATGTTTCTAAGCATGGGGGTCAGGGGGGGACACTATTCAAGTCTATATTGCTGTAAAGGACCCTATAGGACACATTTTTGGTGAAATGGGAGTGATTACCATGAAAGAGATTTGTTTTAAAATTACTTTGAGTCTTTTTTCTCTGAGGTTTTTGTACAGAATAACTGCTGTCACAGTGATTTTCGGATCTGTTAATCAGCCTTGGCCGTCACAATGATATGGAGGCAGAGTCCACACGCTGGCACAGAGGCATCGGGAATCTTTGGTTTGTTGCTATGAAATGAAGCAAAGCACAAACTGAGCACGTACTTGCTGTGATATCTTAGGAAAATCCAATAACTTTCTGAGCCTTGGTTTCCTCACCTGTGAATTGAGGTCAATAATCCCTACCACCCAGAGTGATTATAAGAATTGAAGGGGAGAACCGACATGTTAAGTGAGGTTCTGTAAACCTCAGTTCTTCATTCAAGTAAAGAAGTACATGGACTTGCAGCCAATGGACTTAGGATAAAGGTCCAGCTCTGACACTTCTGAAACATGTGGCCTTGGAACAACTCACACACCTACATACATCATTTGTCCATATTCTATAAAATTGGATAACAGTACCTTCCCCTATTAAACAACATGAGGTTTTTGACATTTATTGGAATAATTCTGTCTTCATCTACTAGAAAGCAGTCTGAAGCAAGGATTAGAGTGCTAGATCTTCATGCTGGAAGTGCAAGCCACAGGAGGCGAATGTGGAGAGGGAAAGTAGAAGGCAGAGAAAGAGAGAAGACAGCTACGGCGATGCACATACTGCTCTGAGACCGCTCTTCAGGACAAGCTGCCAAAAGATGCTCGCATAGCAAAGGCATGCTCATTCCTTCCATCAATAGGACTTTCCAGAAAGATTTCCAGCAAATGCTGCAACTCAGCACTCCGCAGAAGACAAAAAAAGAGACACATATATCTGCCTTGCTTGCCATGGTCTCCCTGTTCTGTTGGTCCAGGTTTGCCCCATGGGAAGCTAACTCCTCAAACCTCTGGGTTGTATCCCTTGACCCCTGAATAGCCAGCCAGTCAGGAAGCATCTCCCCTATCTCAGAGAGGTACCTCTGTGTGGTCCAGCTTGGCCTGTGGACCATGTGGGCCAGGAAGGCTGGGGCACTGTGACCCCAGACAACTCAGGGAACTCTGTCCCCACCACAGTGGCACCAGAACATCGAGCCCCTTTGTGCTGTGCTCTATCCAAGTGCAAGAGAGGAAATAACATCAATAGCACAGCCCAGGAGTCAAATGAAAAATTTTGAAAGATACTTGAAAACCATAAATATGACCTGTTCATTTTAGGAATGAGGAACTTGTGGCTGGAGAGGGAAATGGACTTCCTTAAATCACATAGCTACCATCGGCAAAGTCTCTTAGATCTGAGCTCCCCAAATTCTGTGTTCCTTAGCCTACCTAGTAATCTCCTTTTAAAGGAAATTCTGATCCAGTAGGTCTGAGCTGAGACAGAGATGGCATCTGTGGACCATGTTTTGTGTAGCAAGGCTTTAAACTGCCACAGCCACCTTGGAAGTCCTCACTAAGCACCACATAAATGGGATTTCATCACACTTCCTTCCTTCATCCACCACCTTGTTCAGAACTGTTCTCCTTGTCCATCACTCACACCTGCTTCTGTCCCATTATTGAACCTCGGCTGACTTTGCCTTTTATGTTCTTCTTGCTGTCCTTAATGTCTTTCCCTGGACAAGATGGCTTCATGCTTCACTCTTCTTTCTTGGCTAAGATTTTGGTCACTTTGGAAAGTCCCATTATGACTTCAGCTACATCACCTAAAGGTGGCCTGAGTAAGTACTCTCCCTCTACAGCTTGGGTCCAGAATCCTCCAGCCCCAGTGCACCCCTCATGGACTCCATCCATTTCTTTTCTGTGAAAGCCAAACTGTAGGGAATACAAGTCTTTCATGCACTTCCCACTATCCCACCCAGCCTTAATTCTAAGATTTACTGAGGCTGAAGGGAATTGGGAGGGCACAAGAATATTTTTTGTGCTAGAACACATGCTTGTTTCAAAAAAAAAAAAAAAAGCTAATAGTCAAACAGGAATACTCTGGTTTCTAAAAACTTACAACCAAAATTGACTTTCTTTCCTGTTTAAACTACATGAGTCAGATTGTGCTTCGGAGTTATGGTTTGCTGAATGAATGGCCATAGGCAGACTGGAAAGTATCAATTAAATGCCTGCTACTTTCAGTAGTGTAACATGGGGAACAAAATAGGCTAGAGTTAGTCAACAAATGAGAAACTGAGTCACTGAAGGAGAAAGGTGGAGGAGAAACAAGGGTTATATGTGAACTTGAGAAGCCTGGGTAGTAGATTTCCCAAGCTCTTTTTTTTGCTATAACCTAGAGCACATGGCTTCCTAGAAGCAGGGTTTCTTTTATGGCTAAAGCACGGTCACTGCAGCCCACCTGCCCCAGTTTAAAGTTCAGCTGATTAAGCCTTTTGATTCCTCGGTTTCCCCAATGGTAACATAGAAATAATAACAGTGCCCAATCTCATAGATTTGGTGTAAGGGTTAAATGTTAATCATTTGAACTTAAGCCCATTTAAATATTTCCCACTATATCATAAGTACCCAGCAAATGTTAGCCAGCATTATATCAGCTGCACTCTACCCTTTTGACTTCCACTTAAGAAATTTTATCGGAATGCAAGTAAGTGAGAGTGAGAAGAGAAAACAAGTCTTAACAAATTTAAGATTGAAATTATTTTCAAGCATCTTTTCCAACCACAAGAACTATATTATGTATATAGAAAATAAGGCCTTATGCTAATTTTGTCAGGAGCCAGGATGTTGTATGTATGAAACAAGAGATACAGGTGTAAAGTTAATAAAGTTAAATAAAACTTTATATTACTGTATTTGCCCAGCTGGTGTAGCTCAGTGGATTGAGCGCGGGCTGGGAACCAGAGGGTCCCGGTTTGATTCCCAGTCGGGGCACATGCCTGGGTTGCGGGCCAGGTCCCCAGTGAGGGCCATGTGAGAGGCAACCATACATTGCTCTTTCTCTCCCTTCTTCTCTCTCTGAAAATAAATAAATAAATAAAATCTTTAAAAAAAAAACCTTTATATTACTGTATTTGAATTGGAAATGATTCATTTGAACCTATGATTTTTTAAAGATAGGCGTTTTCTAGCCCTGCGCCCTAAAAGGACCTCGAAGCAATCACAACCTCACGACAGCGAACATCCCTAGCGTCTAAATCGTGACTTACAAACTCCATTCCCCTGCCAAGGGAACAAAGATCCCCCTGAGAAATAAATGACGCTTAAGATCTGGAGCAAAACTGTTCTAGGGGCTTCTTGCACTAGGAGGTAGGGAAGCTATCAAACACTACTGAGGGTATGATGGAAAGACTCATGACCAAAATAGCGATGGCAGCAGCGTACTGAAACACACTGCATATAAAAACCCAACTGCTCATGATAAGAGTCAATGGGAAAATAAATCAATAACCTCAACAACGTGCTCAGTGTTCCCCTTAGTGGTAACTAGGCACCAAGTCTTAGCTGAAAATCAGTAATTTAAGGGAAAGGAGAGTTTATCTTGCTTTTCCTCAATGGAATCTGTTTCAGAGTAATCAGCTGTCCCTAGTTTGTGAGCACAATGGGTCATGACAGAAGAATCCCCGCCAACAAATAAGAAAGGATGGCAAAATTAGAAAAATTGCCACTTTCCAACTTCTAGTGAAATAATTGATTCAAGCAAAGATGATCCACAGACGAAACCGTTGGATGACAGTTGAGAGGGAAAGTTTAGAATGGAGATAGGCTGTCACCATCTGAAACCCTGGATCCAATTAGCATTGTTCATCAGGGTACAACCGTACAAACAGACTCTATGTGCTTTCTAAAGCGACGTGGTGCAGAGTCCATAGCACCAACCATGAAACATCCTTGGAACACGAACCTTGCACTTGGATCGAGACGTTAGAATTCACTTCAAGTCTACTGTCAGTGGGGAGGATGGAGAAACCAGTTAAACCACACCACAAGGAAGCAAATAGACAAATTCAGGATGTGAGGCTTTTTACATTTTTTTAAAATTAACTATAGTTGGTACACAGTAGTACACTTAATTATATTAGTTTCAGATGTATAATATAGTGGTGAGATGTTTTTACACCTTACAGTGTGATCACCCCACTAATTCCAATGCCCATCTGTTACCATGAAAACTTGTCACATTGTTTTTTGCTATATTTGCCTTCACCTTTCCCCATCCCCAACCTCCTCCCCTCTGGCAACCATCCTTTGGCCTGTTTCTCTGGGTCTGTTTCTGTTCTATTTTTTTGGATCCCACATATAAGTGAAACCACACAGTACATGTTTTTCTCTGACAATTTTATTTATTTCACTGATTTCACTCTGTGTCCATCCATGTTGTTGCAAATGTCAAGATTTAACCCTTTGGTTTTATTGCTGTGTAACATTCCATTTTATATACGTACTGCATCTTATTCGGTCATCCATCTAGGGACACCTAGGTAGCTTCCATATTTTGGCCACTGTATATAATAGACTGTCTATAATACCTGGTTTCTTCCATAGGAAAACAGCCTAAAAAAGGGAAGGATCATGGAAAGGAGGCAGGGAGAAGAGGCTGTTCTAAATTACAAGACACTTAAGAAAAACAATTAAATGTAATATGTTTGGGTCTTATTTAGGTGCCGATTTGAACAAACCAACAGTAATAACACATGCTCAAGATAACTGGAGAAATTTGAGTAATACCAAGGCATTATAGTGAATTTCTTCAGATGTGAAGCAATGCTATGGGTAGCTAAGAAAATGTCCACATTCTTAAAAGATGTATCTTGAACTATTCGTGAATGAAATTATTTGAGATCTGAAATTTGGACCAAAACATAAGAATAATTTGGTGGCATTACAGGTAGAAGTTAAGCAAAAAAGGCAAAGTCCTGGTATATGTACTGGGTATATGGAGTGTGTTATATTAAATCATATTATGCAATTATATGCTATACTATTAATATTAATGTTAATACTAGTATTATATCCTCACCACTTTTGTGTATATTTGAATGGTCTTGTAACAAAAATATCTTTTAAATAACATAGGAAAAGTTTGAATCAGACTTAATATACATTTTGCTAAAAATCATTTGCAGACTTTGATATTGTTATTAATAGCAAAAATTTCCGTTCCATCACGCATCACCATGCCAAAGCATTGCCACTGTAACCGCTCATGCTGTGTGAGCTCCATCCCTGCTCTCATCGGTCTGAGTGAAATGAGTGTGCTCAGTTGTCAGCCACCAGACTGTGGCTTAGGAGCAGGAACAGTGTCCTATTCCACTTTGAGCCCCTGCTCTGGCACATAGTCAGTGCTCAGAGCAGATGCACTTAATAGGTGAATATTCATAGGAATCCACTGGAGATTGTTTAAAATGCTGATACTTGGCATTAACTCCAGACCTTCTGATGTACAATGTCTGTGTGGGGTCTGGAGAATTTTCATTTTTAGTAAATTTTCCAGTGAGTCTCATGCACATGGTTGGGAACCCACACCTTGAGAAACACTTATTTATCTGGACTCCATTAAACGGTCATGTGGGACAGTTTCACAGGGGAGCTCGGGAATAAGCAGAGTCAATAAACAAATGGATGGCATGTATGTAGTTACACTCATCTGTTTCAGAGGCTCTGATTTCTGAGGTTAAATAATGAGAAGGGCTGATTAGTAAATGGCAAAGAGAGCAGAGTAACTTCAAATGCAGCATTTGATTTCAATTTTATTTTTATTTAAATGGAAACTTCTGTGGGAGTCAAAAGCAAAGCGTCTTGATTATAGACAGCACAGCCGTGGATAAATATAAATCCCAGCTTTCCAGACGGCTGTGTGAGAGGGATAAGGAGCACACGGCCCTAACTAGCATGATTATACAAAGCATGTGCTTATAATAAGACTTAAATGAATACGGGCTTCTTCAAATTCAATTTATAGGATTTCTTATTCTCTCCCATCAACCCCATAGGAATCTGTTTGAATCGACCAGCTTATTGGTTGGAGTAATATTGTTTCCATACAATTCCTCATCCCGTGCCAACATATTTTGAGTGCCCACAACCAGGGTTCATGTAGAGGACAGATAAATGATCACTGAATGATCATGCTGCCTCACAGATCCTACATTGGGTTTTGGAGAGAAAGGACCAAGCTTCCTGCCAATTCTGTTCCTCAGTTGCCCCCTTGTTCCTCCCTTTCTCCACACTTGGCAAATGCTCTGCTTAAAATGCCCTTCTCCCATGCCTCTCCCTGACCAGGTTCTACTCATCCATTGAGCCACAGCCCAAGAATCTGCCTTTCCAGAAGTTTCCTCTAATGCCGAGCTGACATAAAGAGCCCCTTCTTGATTCTCTTATAAGCATTACTTCCATCATAATATAATCAACTATTAATTTTTGTCATTACTGCCTCATCAGTGAAAACCATATCTCACTCATTGCCATATCCTAGGTATATTGCACAAACCTGATATATTGCAGATACTGAGTGAATGAATGCTTAACCAGCAGATCTAAGCTATTCAACTAATTTCAATTTAAGTAAAGTGTGTCTCTGAGTTGAAATATTACAAACACTACCAGAAATTTTTTAAATACTGAAAAATTAGAAAAATACCATAAGACAACAGATGGATAAAAATGTTAGGTTTTCAAAAAGCAACTAAAAGTGAATTTAAGAAAATATGAACTTATTTACTTGTAACTGACTACTAGAAAAATATAAGAGCATTTTAAAAACAGAAGTGATCATTGAGATATATTCAATACATAGTTTTTTAAATCATAGGTCCTGCAAAACTCCCTCTGTCATTCAAGCATTTTGGCAAATATTGTATGATGTTCATGTAAAAAGAGAAAAATATTAGCAGGAAGATAATGTCATTTAGACAAATTTGTAGTTGATTAAATTTATGTATTAATGAATGTATCCAAATTAGTCTGGTGGGAGAATACTATCATTTCTTCTTTGCCTTTCCTATTTAACAATTGTGCAAATTATGTGGGAAAGATTCACAAGATAAGCCTAATAAATACATTCATCCATTCAACAGACAAATGCTGAGCACTTACCTTGTGCTTTCTGTTGAAAAGATCATTAGGTAGTAAATAGCTAATTATATCACAACATGTAAGGTGTTGTCACAGATTCTGGAGCAGAATCTCAAGAGGCTGACCTAGAAATCATTGCTGTTATAAGAGCCCAAGTGATCCTTGTTGTCATTAGACAAGATTTAGGAAACCATGACACATGATATAATCAAGTTTAAAATATCTCTATCAAAAAATAAATAAGTACAATTAAGAATAAAGACCAAATTTTTAAAATACTCCCACTTGCAAGAACAATTGAAACCTAAAAGAAAAAAATATAATGACTACTGATTTTAAAAACACTGAAAAAATTGGACTTAACTAATTATACAACAAAATAATGTATGTGACCTGATTTGATAGATCGGTTTATCCATATACTCTCCCACTTACTAACTTTATTATAATAGTAGATAAAAATAAAGTATATTTCTTTTTTTGAACCTCAGTGTCCTTATCTATCTAATGGGCATAATCATAGGACCTACCATGAAGAGTTGCGTAGGATCTCCAGGTATGGCTGTACTGGAGAAAATGACATGAGGTTATTTGCTCATGAAATATTTATGGAGTGACTACCACATTCCTGTGATAGGTTCTGGATATGTGTAAACCACTTTACACCATGCTTAGCACATAGTATATGTACAAAAAATGTAGCTATTATTATTATTAATCCCTGTTGCAATGATCTTGGTTATCCATCCTGCCTCTAGAGACAGACAGTGCACCTGCTTTTTAAGGCTCAGCAATAGGAGGGTCTGTGCATGGGATATTGTAGTTAGCACATCGTAAACCTCTTCAGAGCTCTTTTCTTATCAAGTGTCATTGAGAGTTCCAGCCAGAGACACACTCTCAGGATTGTGTCTGCTGCTAGACTTCTTAGGAGAATCAAGTGTTTTTAAAATCAAGTCATGATTAGTCTCTGACTAGACGAGCATTCATTGAAATTCCTCACCTCTGGACTTCCAAGCATTGTTAAGTCTATAACATACAATCTAGCACTTAAATTTTACCATCTTGGAGTAGTAAGAATGCTTAAGGTTATCTTAAAAGATATTAGTTAATAAGCCTGGATTTTTTGGAGTCAAACAATCAATCTCATGTTCAACCCCTAACTGTTTGACCTTGAAAGAGTTATTTTGTTTTCTCATAAATTCAATGCAGTAAAGATTTAATGAGACTACATACCTAGCAGGAACTCACTGAATGCTAGTCATCAATAGTATCATCAAAAATAGGCTGTTCACTGATTCACGGCTGGGTGTTAGAATGTCCTCTACATATTAAGCCAAAATTTTCCTTCTTCTAACTTTGCTCTTTCCAGTGGCCTAAAGTCTTCCCTCTAAAGGTTCATAGAGTCCATTTACATCCTCTCTTTGTCTAGGAAAGCTACTCAGATAGTTGAAGGTAGCAGTGATATCACCCTAGGGTTACCAACCATCCTCGTTTGCCCAGGACTCAGAGGTTTCCTGGGATACAGGACTTTCAGCGCTAAAATTGGAAATGTTTGAGGCAAACCAGGATGGTTGCTTACCCCCATCTCTCTTATTCCCCAGGATGAATATCCCCATAGCCTTCAGACATCATAACACATTATGTGGTGTTATCACCACATAACCTCCCATCACCTTATCATACTTTCCCGTAGGCACTAATTTCTTTCCAATGTCTGTATTAGTGTATGGCACAAAACATTTATGCTGTATGGTAGGTATGGTGGAAAAGCACTTTGAAGTATTTTATCTTCTGATAAATAACATTGGTTCTTCTTTTCTTCTTCCAGCTCAAGAGCCAAGAATTTTGTAAACCATTCTCCTAATTTCATTGGTCACATCATATGCAAGGCCCCTTGTTTATTTATTCCTTGTTGTCTGTATTTGCTACTTTTCTTTCTCTTCCTCACTTAGGCACTCGTTCTACTGTGGGATAGATTAAATGAGGGTTTGTCATGGTCAATCATGTAGTTGTTTTTTTATTTATGTATTTTCAATTTCCTTAAGTGGCACTATGCTATACAATTCATTCTCTCTTATTTTTAAAATTAAAGCCTGTTATTAAAATCTGCCTATATCATCATGTAGACATCTATTTCCTTCCTTCTAACTTATGCATACTATTCCTGAGTGTATATGCACCTCATTTTCTAAATCCATCCCCCCAGTGATAATAAACAGGTGATGTTTTACTCCAAGCTGCTACATGCAATATTGTGATGAACATCCTCATTCTCATTCCCTTCATGAGAAATCCTCTTGGATCAGTTTTAGTCATCAGAATCTGCTTGAGTTAGCTGAGCCAAAAAGGTATCTAATGGAATGTTATTTTTAAATGGTTGGAAGTAAGTAGGATCTGGGCTGAGCTTCCAAGAATAACTCCCAGAAACACACAACAGAAGTGGCCCACCTGGGAGCAATGGCCTCTCCCTCCATCAGGGGCTAGAGGACCCGGAAACCAGCACCACCACTATGAAACCAGTGCTTGAGAAGAAGATGTCCATTGCCCAGCTTTTCAACACTCACACATTAGGACAATGGCCACACCTACTGCAAAATAAATTGCAGTAATTCAAAGTGTTCGTGAGCATGCATACCAGCAAAAATAAGAGCCACGGCAGAAAATAGATCTCTGCCTCATGACAGTCATTGTCACCTTACAAATATCACATGCATGCATTTACTTGGAGGGCACTAAGTCGTTCACAGATCCAGAGCAATGAGGCATCTGAAAAATATATATGTTTACCTTCTTATCGCCTAGTGTGCAGGAAACCATGTTCTATAGTAGGCAAAAGAAAGTTGGGTGAACAAATCTATAGAATTTGCCACAAAACAAGAGTGGGACTGAGGGGTCATGAGCATTTGCAAACTTAAGTTGTCCAAGTAATGCCACACTGTTCTGAAATCAAGGTCTTTCAAACACAAAGTCATATCATGTTTTGCAAAATCGATACAGCGCATGGGGTATCTGAGGACTATCCACACTCTTTTCAGTTTAACGATTTAAAACATTATTTTCAGAATTATAACAGCCTGTTTTCTGGCCTTTATAAATAAAGCCTAATGAAAAGGTACCAAATGTGTTCTATTGGAAAAGTTTTCAAGACGTCAAAGATATCATTGCAAAAATGATTTTCTCATTAGAAATGGTTCGAGGTGGGAAAGGTGTGTTTTTCTACAACCTTCACACATTTGCATCTGCTATTCACCAGAAATCTCCCTTCTCCACTTGGACAACTTTTGTTTGTCCTCCAACACCCCATTCAATGTGATCTCCTGTTTTGTTTGCTCTTAACCCCCAGGGAGAAATTCAAATCTACACACTTTAGTTCTAGAACCCACCCTCTTAACCCTTGTGCACAAAAAAACCAGTGTGGAAGAAACATAAAAACAAATGCATAATCTGATGCAATTCATCTTATGATGGACATATCAGCAAGGCACAAGGGAACATAGTGGAAGAAGTGCCTGATTGAGCTGGGGGAGTCATGGAAGGTTTTCATAGGAAGCGAACTGAATATTTGAATGGACTCTTGAAGAAGGAGCAGGGAAGAGAATTTTAAGCAGAGGGAAAAGCAAAGGCAGGGAGGAAGGAAAAAGCATCTTTCTCCTAAAAGCATAATGATACACTCTTCCCCTAAATATCAGTCAATCAAAGGATGTTTTTTAATAAGTCTGGGTCTTAGAGATCATCTTTGTAGTAAATTTTTATTTTACACTTCAAGAGAACAAACCAGCTTGTTATCACCAACCAATCAGTAGTGCAATTAAGATTGATGGTGCTTCCCCAAATTCTCGGATGATAAATATGGTCTCTTAAAAGCACAGCCTCCCAGGTTCCCTGGAGTTTCTTTTTCAGTGGGTCTGAGATAAAGCCAAGAACTCATGGCATATAACAAGTATCCCAGGAGATTCATCAGAGAAGTCTAGCAAACACTGAGTCACCTTGGGCCTGAAGTTCAGCACTCCTCCCACAAACCTCTGCAGCAGAGGGACATCCAGCAGAGCATTAAGCCTCCTGGTCAGTTAACAATTAAGTTGCATGAATCACCGCAATTTTATTAGACCGTGTGCCTTGTGAAGTCAGCAACCTTGCACCACATTTGTCTTGATTGGCCCACTGCCTGACGCTTTCCCTACAGGGTCTTATCTCATCCCCTCAACGATCCTGCAATGTAGATACTTTCTACATTGTACAGATTTAGAAACCAAAATGCAAGGGATCTGGGAAACTTGTAGGTCACACAGCTTACAGTAAGTAGCTAAGTTAGAATTTGAAACCAAATCTATCTGAACTCAGAGCCCACGCTCTCCCCGTTGTCCTGACTTCTGGAAGGGTCTACAGTAGATTCTGTCCTCACAGAGTCCATCAATATGAATGAATAGCCATAGTTGAAGTCTGCAAGTCTTGACTCAGGATCTTTCCGTTTTAGGTTGACCCTTCACCGACCTTTGGCCCCCACCCCACCTACTTCGCCGCAAGAGGCCATCCTGTTTGTTCTTTGCCACTATGCTGCAATTTTCCACCTGGATTATTTGTGGCTATAACAAGCAAGGCCACACCAATGTCTGGCATTAAAAGAAGCATGAGCCCTCATTCCTGAGGTAATGAGACCTTTTTTTCCAAGTTCCTTCCTCTAAAGTTCATGAACTTAATAAAAAATAAAATAAGAACAGCTCTATTACAGCCCAGACCTCTGCTTCAGGAAGCCAGGGCTGATTAGGTAAAGGCAGTGCCTGGATGAAAAAGAACACGTATTCGTAGATCAGCTCCTCTCTTTACATTCTAGCAACCAGATTCATAGAAAGCCACGGGGGGGAGGTACCGCAGCCGGTATCTGAGCTTCCTGGTTATACACTGCAGGTGACACGCATGCCACAAAGGGCAAAGTGGACCTTGACAAAGAGATGTTGACGTTTTCCTCCCCTTGGCAGTAGAGTTTGGAGAAACCTAACACTCAACTCTTTGAAGTGATTGGAGACTTGCATTCACATTCAATCCTATGCATCGCGACCACCCAGAATTGTGTGGAAAACCAATAGCTGAGTGAAGGGAGTCACCCCAGGCTCTGGCCACAGGGGCTTCTTGCTCTTCAATGGCCATTGCCATAGACTTCTGCAACCACTCAGCAGTAGCCCCAGAGTGGCCTTTGTCATCACTCTACATGGCTCCCTCCCTGAGACTCTTAAAGTCCATTATTCCCCCCTAGGACCCTCAACTCCTACCAGTTCACTTCTACAATTGCTGCTCTAAGGCCCCACTGGGCTGTCAATAAATTTGACTTACCCATCCATGAATCCCTGCTAACATTCACATACATATCCAGAAGACATGTTCTGAGTGCCAATCATACTCCAGGCATGACAGGTTCACCTTAAATAAGATCCACCCCTACTGTCACAGGCCAGCTTCACGCCTCTCCCTGTCCCACCCACGTCTATCTGCTCACCAACCTACAGGCCCTGCATTCTGCTCCACCTAGTCGCTCGTCCTCTCTCCTTAAGCTGCCCAACCACTGGAGAAGTTTGCCTAGGTCTGTTATATTGCAGAAGAACAGAATTAGCAAAGTCTGCCTTAGCCTCAATTTCATCACAAGGGTACAATAAGAAATATAGAAGGAAAAGAATCTAAAACCTGAATACACTGTGAAACACAGTGGGTATTCAGTAGATAACACCACCACCCTCTAACTGGTATTTGAAGTCAGGCAGATGTACATTTGAATTCCCACAATCTATTCAGTTTGCTATGTGCCCTGAACCACATTCCCCTCCTCTGTAAAATGAAGGCAGTAAACAGCAAATTCTTAGTGTGGTAAAGAGGATTTCAAAGCAAAGATGTCAACAACCCACTAGTTCCATTGTGCCTTGCCTAAAGGAAAGTGGTATGTCTGGGCTTCAGATCCCACACTGTCGTCTCAGTTTGAGGGGGTTTTCTGATCAGCAGCTTTGCCCTGTTGGATCAGAGGCTCTCCGCTGATGACAGGTTTAAGACCTGCTAGGCTCTAGAACCTGTGCCATTGCCTCCTAATTCTCAGCTAAGACCATTGAAAAGCTTGCAGAGAGATTCAGAAAACAACAATCAGGAGGCTCTGAAGCCTGGGAGGTTTTGTGTGAGGGAAATGTAACATTGCAGTGCCTGGAGCCCAGTGCTCACAGCCCTGGGACCCCCATCGCAGATGTGGTGGGCAGCAGTGATGAGGAGTATGCTGCATTTCCTATGAATTAAGCCACGGAGCTGGGAGAACAATGTCATCATTGATGGGGAAAGGTCGCTGAAATTCCAAGGACACTTGAGGCCTTTCACTGGGCTGAGACAGAGATGCCTAATATTAATCCTACGTAATATGAGTCTCTGACCACTCACTTTCTGAGGGGTCTGTTGGCAGCTCAATCGGCCATTCACTGTGATTCAGTGCATCCTCAAGGAAGTGGTTTGGAGGGGAGAAACTCTCTCTTTTTTTAATCTATAATCCAAAGCTCCCCCAAAATATATTAGCCCAGGCCATTCTGATTCTTGGGGAAAAAGATACTTTGCTCCAATGAAGACTTATTTAATTTTTCTTTGTGGTTGGGGTGGGGGTGGGAACCCAATCTTCAGGCACAGTCAAATCAGTGTTTTTTCATTTATTCAACACAGAGTAACGGGGCACAGAATATAACTAATGTACTGGATAGTTAGCTGCCTTCCTTGATGGTGCTTTCTAACCCATGACCTTGTATTTAAGGCCCATCTCTTTGCACACCCATTTTATACGGTGCTTTCAAGTTCATTCATTTATTCAACCAGTACTCAGTGAGCACTTTATCTATTCTCAACACTGCAGTAAGGGATACAACGGAAAGGAGATAGAGCCATTCTTTCCCCTCATGCAGTTCACAACTAATTGGGAAGTAAAACCATGATTTTCTTTATCACAATTAGGTATAATGGGTATTAAGCTAGGTAAAGTTCAAAACCTAATGAGGACATACAGCGGAGACTTGAAGAGTATCTTTGAAAAGTTTGCTATTTTAGCCAGAACTGGACAAAAGGCTGAGTTGGCTTAGGGCAGAGGGAGCAGGAAACCAGCGACACAGAAGGAGTGACTGTGCCTGGGCTGTGGAGACCAGGAAGTGAAAGAGATAAGCCACGGCTGACCCAGACCCAGGGGAGGGGAGGCTGGTCATTACACTGAGTTCCAGATTTTTAGGCTAAACACAGCTTTCAGACCATCTTTGGCTCCAAGCTTTATAGTCTACAGTCCTCAGTAAGCCCTAAGCACAGAGTTCCAGGAACCACTTGTCAGGGTGGGGAATTCAGACCACATCCACTCACATCTCCAGAGTCTGATCACTGTGGATAGAAGACTCACTGCGAAGTGGGAAGGCAAAAGTGGACTACTGAGTGGGACACTGGATTGCCCCACTCCTTTTCCTTACCTTCCCTGATGAGGGAATGAGCTTCAGGAGAGTGTAGCAAACAAGTGAAATCTTTGTCTCTCCGAATGAGTTCTCATCTCCTGGATTAGGTTAAACTGTGTCCCAGAAAGGACAATGGCTCATACAAAGCTTTGAGGATATGTGAAAAGTGACAGCAGAGTTCAAAGACAGGAGTCTGAGATCCAACAAACATGTGCTAAACTCTTCTTCGGCCATTAGTTAATATACACTCAACAGACGCATGCTGAATATAGTGTGTCTGCAGAGCTGAGGTTGAGGCCAGGGTGTTGTGAGAACACAGAAGAGGGTCACCTACCCCAAGCTGTGACAAGTCTGAAAGGCCACCAGAAGCAGAGACACCAGAATAGAATAGAATATGACATCTAGTACATGACAGAGTACAGAACAGAAATGTATAGCACAGCATGGTTCAAACTCTGGAACCAGGCAGCCTGGGGTCAAAGTGGGCTCTGCCAATTACTAGCTGTGTTAACCTGGGCAAGTTTCCCTGATCTCACTGTGCCTCATTTTCCTCATCTGTAAAATGAGAATAATAATAGCACTTAGCGCCCAAGCTCGATGTGAGAATTTTAAAACAAAGTTAATCTATACAAAGTACGTGGGACAGTAATGGATGTGGTGGGTGCTATATAAATGTTAGCGATGATTTAAGGAGATCTGTGGTTAAGGTTTTTTTTTTTTTTAATTTATAGGCTTACTTTTTTGAGCAGCTTTAGATTTATAGAAAAATTAAGCAGAACGTACAGTGAGTCTCCACATACCCCTCCTCTCCACACACAATTCCCTCCACTATTAACATCTTGCATTAGTGTGGTGCTGTTGTTACAACTGATGTTCCAATACTGACATTATCACTAACTAAAGCCCATGGTTTGTATAGGATTCACTCTCTGTGTTGTGCATTCTGTGGGTTTGGACAAATGCATACTATGTATTGGTCATTACTATATGATACAGAATAGTTTTATTGCCCTAAAACTCCTCTATGTTCTATTTGTTCCTCCCCCAAACCTCTCTACCCTGGCAACCACTGATCTCTTCACTGTCTCTGGTTTTACCTTTTCCAGAATGTCATATAGTTGGAATCATTTGGCATATATAGTTTTTTCACATTTCTGTCTTTGACTTGGCAATATGCATTTAAGTTTTCTACATGAGCTTCTTTCTTTCTTTCTTTCTTTCTTTCTTTCTTTCTTTCTTTATTTCTCTTTTTTGGTTAAGTTTGAATAAGGGGTAGGTATAGTCATACAAAGTTGAAAGACGATACTCATACTTTGTCACTCTCTAGAAAGTTCTGTGAATCTTTGCCTTTGGAACTCTATTTCATCTCCCAGTGAAGTCCTACACTAAGTCTTGCCGGTTCCAGTTGTGACCCTTTTAAAATGAAAATGTTCCTAGGAGGTCACATTTGTAATATTTCAGGCCTAGAACCATAGCATTTTTCCAGCTAGAAGGAGCCTCGGCAAAGGCTGAGATGGAAAGCAGGAGGAAAGATGACTTCTTGAAGAGTACACAATCAGAAATAGGTGACATGACACCCATCTAGCATGTCACAAGTCACTTGAATGCAGGTTTGCATAGGTGCAGTCACCACATGACCTGAACGGAAAAATTAAAACACAATGTTCAACTAAAGAGCTTCTGAATTTTGTCCATGAACACATACAGGTGCAATCTTATTTAATGATTTAATGTTTATGCTTTATTATTCATAGTAACAACATTAAAGTCAGGGCTACTCATTTACCAACATAATTTATCAGGTGCCTACAAAAATGTTAAGACAATATGCTAGGTGTGAAGATATATGGGTAAAACTAATACAGGCTAGTAGAAAGTAGGTATAAATGGTTGCCTGGGCAATCAAGGAAGGCTTCCCAAAAGAGATGACATTTCATCAGGCCCTGAAGGATGAGCAGACATAGGAGGAAAAGGCAGGACACTAGAGTGAACTTGGGATGAGGAAAGTGTGTGATGTTTATCTGGGAACTGAGCAGTTCCTTCACTGGGGTGTGGTGGAAGTGGGGCTGCACACTTCCAGTGATAGAGTCGGTGAGACACTAAGAATCTGCCAAGACTCTGGGCTGGGCAGAGTCAGCAGAAGGCCAACTCCTCCACTTCACCGCTGTTCCCAGGGCCAGGGCTGCTCCGCCAGGTTCAAGTGTTCAGCCACTGAACATTTGCCAAAAGGCAGTCTACAGTGGGTTCTTAGAGAACTCAAGGACTCCCTGCTTCCTCCTTGTGTCCTTGGCTGCTGTGTCCTTATTGTGCCCCCTTAGGAACAAGTTTCCTCTCATTCCTGAAGGGCAGACAATAGAATTCTTCTGAGAGAGCCTTCTCAGGAATGAGAAGTCCTAAGGCAGCTTTAATTTAGTCTGTGGGGTGGAGGGTGGGCTTTCCTTCCTGGAAATCCAGTTTGCTAACAAATGCCTCCCCACCCTTCTCCTACCCCCACTGGCTTCCCTGTGCTTCCAGCTCCCACTTCCTCTGCTAAGCAGCAGCCTCCCAGGCATCCCTCACAGTCAGGTTGGGCCGCAAGTGAATTTCTACATTGAATTCCAGACTCCTGAGCATTGCAGCCATTTCCAACCAGCCTTCCCAAGTTTGTCAGAGCAAACTTGGTCTGCAGAATGCCCTATTCAAATAAACACCCAGTCAACAAGCAAGCACCTTGTCAAGGAGGGATCAGGATCGTGGGTGACAGGGAGGGGATTTTGGGAAAGTGACAGCTGTTTGAGCTGATCTCTCACAAGCCCTTTCAGCACATACCTTCCTCCTGACTGCCTGCCCATCTCTGTAGATGTGCAAACACACACCCATGCACACACATGACACCTAGCTTTCTTGTCCCCTGCACTCACACCCATTACCTCCCCATGGTGAACCTTTCCTGACTCTTCTTGTCCCTGTTAATTCTTACACCATCATGCACCTTATTACCACAGGACATGGTGGGGATGGGGTGGAGAGAAGAGGAGCTTTCAAATAAAAAAGACAGTGTATAAACCTCTCTCAACTAATTTTTCTCACTGCAACCTGGAGATAAAGAAAATGAAAGAATTAAAGGATACTTTAGGTCACTTCTCTAAAAAGAAGCTCATTGTTCTCCATGGCTTCTTTCACTCTTCCCCTTGGTTGAGAAATCGGTCAATTGGAGCAATTGTTATAGCAGCATAGCCTTTAACTTATAAACACAACTTATTTCAGGTGAGACTTGGTCTGGCCATCTCTAACAATGTCACCGAGGATCTGGTTTCTTTCATTGTCTGTTCTGCTACCTGTGCTATGCATCTTATTGTCAGATTCCACAGGTCCCTTTCCCACAATTGGTTCCTACTTCCCCAACCCACCCTAACTCCAAACCCAAAATAGCTTCAGGGGGTTCCCCTGATGCTAACAAAGATTGCTGCATCCAGTACAGATCTCAAATCTTCACACAACACACTCTAGAGAAGAGTGATGTTTCCTTCTGTCAGCATTGAAAAGGGACATTCGGGACACTGAAGACAGAAGGATAAGCTGGCAAAGTTAAATGGCCTCAGATACTCATTTTCTTCTTTGAGCAGGACTCCCCTGCTTAGCTAGAGCCCTTAGATCAGGACTCACAGCAACTACAATGGACTTCAGATTCAAGCTGATATTCAGAGTGGGTTCCTCCAGGACCTTCTTGGGCTTCTATTGTAGGAGGCAAGCACAACCAAGACTTTTGTTCCCAAGATGAAATTAAGTGCTGTTAGGAAGTAGAAATCAATGCTGGGAAGCTAAACTATGGTAAATGTCCAGTCCATCACCTAGATGTTGACATCATCCAAATTTGTAACTCCAGGCCAAACCTCTCTCCTGGGATTCAGACAGGGCCAGGACTAGAGTAAGACAAGCAAGGTGCCTAGGGTCTAAAATTTAAGGGACAGTCATTCTCAAGTCCTGACCCTGCACTTGCAAAACACTGAGAATAAGTGCCTCCTTAAGTGTTGTTCCTTGTGTGCCATTCTTGCTTCACCCTAATCTTACACTTGACCCTCAGGCCCGTGTACTGGCCATTGACCTACCAGGGGCATGCCACAGGCCTCTCAAGTTCAGCATGATTAAGAAATATCCTATCAGCTTCCACTCCCCAACCTTGTCCTTCTGTGCTCCCTAGGTCAGGAAATAACACTAGCATCCACCATTTACCTGGCTGCTCAAGCTAGAATCCTGGGAATCATCCTTGATGTCACCTTACCGTCACTTCTGCCAGTCGATCACCAAGCTCACACATATCTTTAGAACCCATTCACATCTCTAATCCCACCATCCCCATGACACCAAACTAAATTACTACCACCTTTCCACTAAAAATCAGCAACAGCTCCCTACCTGGTCTTCCCACTTCCAGTCTTGCTTTCCCCCAACCCCTTTTTCTTATCACAACCAGAATGGATTTGTTTTTGGGGTTTTTTTCCCAATTTGGTTTACAAAGTAGTTCTCTGCAAGCTGGCCCCATCGACTTCCCCAGCCTTGATTATTGCACCCAGCCGCTCCTCAGTCCCACCATAACGCAACTGTACTGTCTTCTCTTAAATCCTCAACCCTTCCGCTATGTTTCCAGGTCTCTCAACGTGCTTCTTCTCCTCCTACCCACCTCCACCATCACATATTTATTCTTTGAGTATTAGCTTAAACTTTACTTCCTCCAAAGGCCTTCTCAACCCATAAACTAGATGAGTGAGCCCCATAACAGATCATTTTATTTTAAAAACACTCTTTGGGTGCTTTTTTAACCACTTGTTTACTGTGTGCCTTCCCTGATTGGCTGTAAGCTCCTTGAGCTGCTTATCATGTTAGATGAATGTTTAACGTAAGAATAAACCCCACAAATCCCAAAATTACAACCCTGACAATGCATTTATTTATTCAGCTATTATCTACTAAGTCCCAGAAGGTGCCAGGTCTTTATTAGGTATTGAAGCTACAGAAACTAAGGAGACATGACCCACACCCTCAGGGCACTCAAAGTTTAATATACTACTGAAGAGCCCACATTTTAGAGTAAGAGGCCTTGGTTCCCTCACCTGTAAAATGGGGCTACAGCCAATTTCTCTGGTATCTTCATCACATCCTGTTGACTCACTCCTGATTTCGACTGTGATGGATGTTTCCATACAAGCTCAGTATCATGTTGTACTGTCAACTTCCCACCGCAAGTATCTCCTATCTTTCAGCATCTGCCTCAGCACTTTCTCCAGTGTGGCCATAACCTACTTTACCCGTGTAAGTAATCTCAGCCCAGAATAATGCAGGAGCACTCCCACACAGCTCCTAATCAATGAGGCATGGCAACTGGGGTGTCAATGCTACAGCCTCCCACTCCTCTCGAAGACCAAACGGAATTCCCATTGCCTACGGCGGTGACCTCAAAACACAAACTTATTTTGCCTTGTCCTCCTTCCCTGTCTCCCTCTCTCTGTGGCCTCACTACTCTTTCTTGGGATCCCCGGGTATCAGGCTTTGCTTTGAGTGCAACCCAAATTAGAACACCAAATCCCAAAGGTTAACTGTGGCAACATGTGTGATATTTCCTAACACACTACCACTACTTAATAAATTGTAGTTATTAATGTTAGCTATTATATCCTTTTTGAAATTGTTTTAATTTAGAAATGAAAAACATCTTAGAAGAAAAAAATGAAAGAAGAATACAAAATATGTAGGCAATATTTTACTCAATGAGCCGCTCAAATCCTCACTTGTTCAGCAATAACCAAGACGAAAAATCCTCATCTAGAAAGGTATTCAGCCACCAACAATAATGTTATTAATAGGGATAGAGATCAATTTCACAAAAAAGCCAGTGAACTCCATTATAGCAAATCCTATTGCTATTGCCATGGCAATCTTCTGGAATTCTTTCCTATCAGGTTTGGTGCATCTTTTAAGCAGCCGAATCGAATCCTTCACAAACTGCCAACTCGCTCAACAAACTGCATTACCTGAGCCGTAATGTTGCTTGCTGACACCTCAGATGCAGGGACATGTAGCACAGGAGTGGACCTGCCGAGGCCCACCAGAATTAGCCATTATAGTCTTGATGGAGAAGATGGGCAAGTATAACCTAATAACGTAAATGCTACAATAGAAGTATAAAGTGATTGAACATGCAGAATGAGAACAGGTGAAGAAGCCCTTAAGTTTGAAGGAATCAAGGATGCCTCACAAAAGAGATTTCTCCTGAACTTAGCTTTCTTAAAGGTCCACAGATCAGGAGAAAGAGTTCCCAGCCAAGGACATAGCAAGAATAAAAATGTGGCATATGACAGAACATGGCATGTCATGGAACACATAAGCACTTCAGAGAGTTAAAGGAAGGTTGGTGAAGGGTAGAAATTGAGGGTACAGAGAGCAACAGTCTCAAGGACCCCCCACCAAGGCGAGAGGCAAGGTCTGAGGCACCTACAGAGATGAGTGGCCAGGCTCTCCTGCAGATAGCCGCACAGAGAGAAATGCGTGACGTCCACTATCCAGCTACACATGTGCTTTCCTGCTCCTGTTTATTTACACTCTGCTTGGCTGGACGGAATCAAGGCATAATTCCTGACCCACCCCCTTCAGCGCCCTGCTGAGAGGGGGAAGCGGGGAACATCCCTGTCAAGTGCCAGATGTTTGGCAGGGGCCTAAGGGCTGCTGATGGCTTTGGAGGTGAAACAGGAAACTCTTCTGGGGCAGGAAGCCTGGAAGTGCAGAAGTTTGCCAAATGAAAGACAAGTGGTTTCAGAAAAGTAGAGAAGGATGGCAGGGGACAGAGTCCGACACATCTGGATTCCAGTCCCAGCTTTGCTCCTTCCTTGTTGTGTGACCTCCAACAAATCACTTCCTCAACCTGAGCCTCAGTTTCTTCAGCTAATATCCCTTCTAGTTCTGAGGTTCAAGGATTCCATGGGGCAGTACATGAACTTCACTTTGAAGACCGAAAAGCATTTTGTTATCTGAAAGTTCCTCTTCACTTTGAGTGAGTGTACAGAATGAGATGTCTCTGAATCAAAAGAAGTTAAAAAAAAAAAAGAACTCAGACGTCTGCTCACCTGGCTTTAGGGTCAAGAATGACTTTTAACCACTAACTGGGGAGGAGGGGTGAGAGAAGGAAGCATTGGACCAGCTGTTTAAAAATGCTGGTCGACTCTCACTTTTATCTGGTTACTCTAGCTAACAGCTAATAAACTTTTGCTCAAGCTTTTCTAGTCTCATGTCCAATTCTGTATCCTACTCCAGCCATGTTAAATGAATGACTCTTCATTCTCCTAAAAGGCTCTTATCCCCTGCTTCTTTGTCTTTACTCATGTTGTTCATTCATTCAACAAACATTTACTGAGCTCCTACTATGACCTATCCTCCGGGTAGTGAAAAAAAAAAAAGAAAGAAAGAAAAACATAGTCACATAGTCTCCACTCTCATAGGCATGTAGTCTAACATTAACTAGATTAACTTGACAGATATTAACTAAAAAATGTTAAAAAGAAATGGAAATGTCAAAGGTTATACATCCAACACTGGGTGGGGGGAGGATATTGTTTATGAGAGTAATAGTAGAAGAAATTGATTTAGTTATGGAAGTCAGGGAAGGCTTCTTGGAGTAAATAATGCCTTTATGTCCTTCCTTTTAGAAACAAAACCATTTTTAGCTTATAAGGCAGTTTAAATATAATCTCTGTGAAGTTGTCTGCCTCTCGCCTAGGAGATAGTTACCTTTTTCCTTTGTGATCTTTAGGTTTTATTTCATGGACACTAACATGACTTTGAGGACACTGTTATTATCTTTAGCTGTGCTCTAGGCTGTCTCCCCGCAGACTGTGGGCCCCTTGACAGCACAATACCCGTGTTCCCATTTCTGCAGTACCCCCCACCCACCCCTGCAGTGCCAGGCATCAATGAGATGGAACTGGAGGGAACTGACATACAGATCTTCTGTAAATTCAAGACATTTTTTTTTACTTCAGAAACTTATTTCATAATTAACAGTCTAAATAACATTCTGGTTTATGTTCTTTTTTCATAATAAAATAAATACCTTTCTAAGAAGTTTGCCTGGATATATTCTACAATTAGTAAAAATAAACCATGAATGAAAATTCTAGACCTGCCATTCAAGTAACGGATCATAAAAATCCTTCACTAGGTTTTAAAGACATTCATTTGTAATTTCTCCATAAGCCCAAAGTCTGGCTGTCAAGGAGACTGAAGTAGTGAGGTTTCTTATTTCAAATACAAATTTTTATGATGTGGTCTACCTATGTGGGCAGGAACACTTAGGAGAAGACAGGTGGATTTCTGGGCATTGAAACAGAAGTAGTAAGAACTTGGTGAAAGTCTGTCTCTCAGAAGTAAACACTCCTGTTGTCTTTTCTACTCAGAGAGCAGAGTTGTTACGAAATGGAGGCCAGAATGATTTGGTTTCCTGTCACTGGACAGGAAAGTGCCTTGTACTTTGCTCATTCAACTGTCTTCACCTAGAATGTCTGCTCCTATCAAAATCCTATGCATCCTTCAAGCCCCATCTCAAACACATCCTTGTTTATGTTACCAACGGTTAAATTTGGGATTTGTCCAAGGTCATAAAACACATCAATGGCCAACTAAGAAAAGAACAGGACTCTAGACACCCTGTCCTATACTCTTTCTTTCACACCAGGGTTGTCCAAAGAGCACAGCATCCTGGGTGCTTGGGAAATGTTATCTATCTTCCACTCCCTCTTCTGAGAGACATCTTAATCTCTGTCAACACCAAAAGGCTATAGAAAATCCTGTAGTTTAGCCACAATTTAGGATGACTATGTTTTTTATTTAATGCAGCACTTTCCAACTTTTCTGAGTTCTTTTCTTCATAATGCCCATTAACTCCTCCTGGAATTATGTTTTTAGAAAACCCAATTTGAAAAACACTGCTCTCTGCCATGATTGCTCTCACTCACTTCCTCTCCATCATTTCAGGTGGGGGAGGCTAAGAGAGATAGCTACTCTTTCAGAGAGACACAAAGATATTTGGATAATCTCCTGTTTTTATAGCTACAGGAGACCTCTATTTTATATTTAAATATAAATCAAATCCACAACAGTAGGTGAAGGGCTGAAAAGGCAATTTATAAAAGAAGAGACACGTCATCAGTTAACATATGGAAAGATGCAGGGTCTCACTAAGGATACAAAGCACTATAAAGTCAAACAACCAAGGATGGTTTTCATGAACCAAATTATCAAAAATACAGGTTTAGTGATAATGAGATGCTAAAATTCCTAGAGACTGGGTTTTTTTGTTTTGTTTTGTTTTTTCATATTTTTCAAATGTTCTACAATGAACATATAGGTATATTCATTTTTTCATTTTAAAAATACTTTCAAGTTATATGAACTCTTTTATAAGGCTAAGCAGATCTTATTAAAATGTGCATGTTTCAAACTGGACAAATGTGACCTGCACATTTTTAAGACTAGGAAACTTACTTTACAATCTTTAAAGTAACCGACTGCTACCTTACGTTAGTCATTGGCTCATCCCCACATGGGCTAGTCTAGATTCCCTTGTCCTGCTGAGAACCAAATGAGTAGTTGCACCCAGGTTGCTGACTTAGTGGAAGGGCCTGGCCTGTGGACGAAGACCTAGGCCGCCCCAATAACTAGAGATTCAGAATTTCCACCGCTGAATCTATTTGGGCCTCCCTAAGAGGTTCAACAGAGAAGCAAAACCAAGACAGGTGAGGCAGTGAGCTGTTCATGGGCCTTGAAATCCAATCAGCCAGGCTCTGAGTCCTACCTCTTCCTCTTACTGTTACAGATCCAAGGAAATTCCATACCATCTCTGAACACTGTTTATTTATTTTCAAAAGAAAATGGTCAGAGTAAGAGATTATAGGACTGTTGGAAAGTTTAACCCTGATAAAGTAGGTAACTCAGATGTTGGCTGGGGCCTCTGTTTCTAAAGAAATCTAAAAAGGATAGGCTGGAGTCCCTAGTTCCAGTCCCTGTGAATGTCTAAAACCCTGCCCCGAGTTTCTGTAAATCCTAGGGGCAGTCCTTGCTTGTACATATATGAGTCTAGGGTACTACTGAAACTTGCTAATTCCATTTCATGCAGCGTTGAGTCAGATGTAAAATTCAGGCACTTCTTCAATGTCTACCCATAATAATAATGATAAAATAATAATATATTCATGTAGTGTTTGTGATCATAGTAGTACTTACTGTCATTTTGGAGGGAAAGTTTGGAGGTGTGACTTGTTCCTAAGTGTCCCTTGGCCTCCCTGTATTCCATCACTTTATGTTCCATGCTCTGTCTTGCTGGCTCTTCAGTCTTCAGCTCTCTGCGCCTCCTCCTTCTTCTTTTTTACCAGAGCGAAAACAAACAGATTTCTCTCAGTTTCTCAGGCAGAGAAGCTCAACTATTCATTTGTTGCTAGAGCTCCTTGGTAACACCTTTATTCCCAAATAGTTTATCAAGGTATTTTTATAAGAAAGACAGTTATATCCTTGAGAGGGATTCTGGTGCTGGACATTAGAATAAAAATAATAATAATTACATCCTCATACACATACAGATGCAGTGTGGCGTGTGCTTAAGAGTGTACTGGGCTGTACAGCTTATCTTTGCAGCTGTGTATCTTCTAAGTGTGTGGCCTTGGCAAGTTATTTAAACTCAGTATCCTTATATGTAAAGTGAAGACTATAATTGTACCAAACTCATAGAGCATTTATAAGAACTAAATAAATTAATATATGTAAAAGCCTTAGGATATTGTTTGGCACTAAATAAGATCTCAATAAATATTAGTGTTTGCTTTTTAAAATAAGTATTTATTGCATTTACTATGATCCATCTCTTCCTCATAAGACTTACTCCATTTGGACCATCTACTTTAAATGTAGTCAGCATCCACAAGCTGTTACCAAGATGACTGCCATTTTGAGCATTGCAGTTCATTGGGAAAAACTTCTAACCAATAATATATTACTGGAGGCAATGACATGACTATGCAAAAGTAATGGACTTGCAGAATAACATAACAGTTTGGAGGCAAATAACCTGGATTCAAGTCCCATCTCTAAAACTTACTTGCACTATGATCTTCACCAATTTGCATGACTTCTCTGAGCTGGTCTCCTCATCTGATAAGTGTGACTAAAAATAAAACCTACCTTAGAGAATTAAGAGGATTAAAAGACGTAATATAGAGAGGAAAACAATAGTACATACTCAATAAAGTAGATGATGGTGACGGCAATGGCAGAGATGGTCAAGGAGGTGGTAGTGGAAGGGGTAGTAGTGGAGGTGATGGTGGTGGTGATGGTGGAGGAGGTGGTGAAGGAGGTGGTGGAGGAGGTGATAGAAGAGGTGGTGGTAGAGGTGATGGTGATGGTGCTGGTGGAGGAGGAGGTGGTGGCGGAAAGGGTAGTAGTGGAGGTGATGGTGGAGGAGGTGGTGGAGGAGGAGGTGGAGGAGGTGATAGAGAGGTGGTGGTAGAGGTGATGGTGGTGGTGACGGTGGAGGAGGTGGTGGTGGAAGACATGGGGGAGGAGCAGGTAGTGATGGTAATGGTGGTAATAGTGTCATTGAGATAAGTATACAGCCTCTCTTTGGATGATCTTTGGAACATCCTGAGAATATCAGTCACCTACAAACTTATCAACAGCAATAACTACTGAAAAGATTTTGGTATCTTTATTTTGTTCCTATATTTTTATGTCCCTAAGATCATTCTGTATAGACATTTAATATCCGACCTTTCCACTTAACATGACATTAAAAGCATGTTTCTATGACTTTAAATTTGTATACTTTGTTTTAACAATTACATAATATTCTAATGTAAAGATCTATTTAACAACTGGACATTTAGGTTGCTTTCAATTCTTGCTTATTATAAATAATTTAGCAATGGAAGTTTTTATCGAGAAAACTTTGTCTGCATTTTGGATGATCTCCTTCAGCTAATTCCTAGACGTAGAATTACTGGGCCAAAGAATGTGAACTCGTGAAACATATTACCATATGGTTATCCAGATCCTTCACATACTTGAAGACAATGATCATGCTCTTAACCTTTTCTACCAGCTAAACACTCTCCGATCCTTCTATCACTCTTCATAGAATTCAATTCTTAGTGCTTCCACTATTCTTGTCCCTTTTCTTTAAGGTCAAAGCACAAACTTCTAAGCTGGCATTCCAGGTTCTTCCGCTCTGGCCTACTTTACCTTTGCCTCCTCGTCTCCTGCTGCATCTCACCTGACATTCCAGGCGCCCTCCCCTTCAGTCAGCCATGGCTTTGACCATGCATCCTGTTCCTTCATTCCACCATTCATGTGTTTATTCTGTTCCTTCATTCGAGGATTGTGTTTCACACCATTGATGACAGGGAAGCTCAGTCTCATCTTTCAAGACAGGACTCAAATGCCACACTTTTCCGAAGTCTTCTTGGTTCCTGTACCCTGCCCTGTCTACTGCTCTGTCTACTCTAGTCCTGTGCTACCTCATACAATAGTGGTCAGATTCCTCCACAAAATGACCCATTCAATTCTGGTAATTCTGAGGATTTAATAAAGGAATTATTTAGGAAGGTGTGGACAGGACATATAAGAAATAGCACAGTACTAAAGGGCCAGCAAGGCTTTTAATATCCCTAGACCCGAGGATGTAAAGACAGGGAGAGGTGGTTGGAACTTAGCAGTAAACGGCCATGTGGAGAGGAGCTGTGACTTTTACCAAGGGACAAAATCAGCCCAAGACAATCCCATAAAGAGGGACCCAAGAGAATAAATGCCCTGCTTAACTTCACTCTCCTCTCTTCATCTCCTGCCCAAGTTTCCATTAGCAGAACCTAACTAGATTCTGAGGGCTAAGAAGCCATTGATACAGTCCATAGAAGTCAACCACCTATGGCACAGAGCATGGTGGAGAAGAGTGAAGAGTAGATATGAAGAGCAGAGGGAAGAGCCCCATCTCACCATATTAAACCTTATTACCCTTTGTTACAGTTCACTGTCTGCAGGTATGCTTCACTCCCGGGACTGATCATGTGTTATCTCCCTCACCTCCAAACCACCTTCTGAACTGTGATGTGACCATATTGCTCTCCCATTCGGTTTGTTCAGTGTCCTCCTGCTCTCCCCTCTCCCATTGCCTGCAGAGACAACTGTAAATGTATCAGCATGACTAATGTCCCTGGTGACTTGGCTCTTGCCTTCCTCACTTCCTCACAACCACCTCTCCCTTCCCTTCCATTTCACAATCCAGCCACATGAACACTTGTCACTCCCCAAACACAGAATTCTCTCCAAAAGATCTATCCTTTTGCCTTGCACAAACTTCCCTCATTGGATACTTCCCACTCATTCTTTAAGACTCAATTCAGGGGCTACTTTCACTGTGACACCCCCTGCCTCCCTCAGGCAGACTCTTGGCCTCCTTCTACAAAGCTCCTTCTACAGTTTATGTTTTATAGCACTTTGTATTATAGATGTTTGTAACTACTCCCCAAATAAACTACCAGCCCCTTTGAGTCACTTCATCTATTTTCTCGGTACTTCGCAGAGTCTCTGGCACATTGTAGACATTCAATATTAAATTAGTGAATGAAACACTAAATCATATAAAGATATTTGCAATTAATGTAGATTTCTCATTTGGTGGATAAGTTTTTTTTTTTTTCTAATGCATGCTTGTTCTTTATGGACTTCTAGGCTGTGAGTGTGCAACAGAGAGCAGAGGCTTATGTCATAGGACATTTGTCAGCATTAGCTGGCATTGGCCTCCACCTGCCCTCAGCACCTCTGCATGAAGGTAGACACCCTTGGAAATACAAGTAGGAGACACTCCACATAGAGCCTACCCAGTATACATCCATTTGACAGATGGACCCTGTTAACAGGTAACTTGCCAACAAGCCCTTAGGAGCTCTTGTGTCTGCTTCCTAAATCCATTTTGGGGTAGAAATCCATTTTATTAGCTGAAGACAGAATAGACCAATTCCAAATATTTGGAAAAGCTTAATCTTGCAAATTAGCTAGCTGTCCTCTGGCCACATGGTGGCCACTTGTGTGGGAGGAGAGCAGCCCCATCTCAGGACAGACCATTCTCTGTTTCTTGAGAAAACACAATAAAACACCCTTCTCCTTTCATCCACATCTGGCGGCTGGAAAAACAGTGACCCGTGGAATTTACATTTTCATACTTGACTATGGCAGGCCAGCATCCAGAGGTTATTCTTGCTGTGTTTATGAAAGAGAGAAGCCTGTCAGGATAAGAAGGCTTCTGATGGAGTGCTTATTGAGAAAACATGCAGAGATTTCTGTTTCCCCAAATTAGAGAAGGAGCTTATGATAAGAATCCTTTTCATAGGTTTTTTTTTTTCCTCCTCAACTGCTTTCCTGCTGTCCTGTGGTATAATTACAAGCCCTGAGGTTCAGCCTTATGAAGCAAGTCCCAGAGAAAATTCCCCAAACTGAAATAGCCCAGGGGGTCCTAACTCTCAAAATTGCACAAAGCTTCAAGGAAATCATATTGTACTCATAACAGGGCCACCAGGCTAAGTAAGGTGAAAAGGGATTTTTGTTGTCTCCATTTTCGTCTGGCTTTTTATCAGTTCGTCATGTTCCTATTACAGACTGCATGCTGATGGTCTGATCACATTCCTGGGACGAGCGGGAACGGCCTCAGGGGGAGAAAAGTGCACCTTCTCAGAGTGCCGGACTGGAGGCGGGTAGATCACCTATCAAAGGTGCATGTCAGCACAAAAAGAGCTCAACAAAGAAGTCATGAGGATGAGGACAAATAAGACAGACCAGGGGGCAGTGGTAAGAGGGAAGGTACGATGTTCGAGTGGTCCTGGGAGGGATGCGTAGGGCAATTCCTGAGCGAACTAGCAGGCAGCTGTAGTCACTTTTATCTGCTGCCTTCCTTACAGGCACGAACCCGCTGAGAACACTGAGGAGGCCATCAGACTGGGCATTGATGGGAAACTATGTTCAGCAGCAATTTTGTCCTGGTTAATATAAAATTGAGGAAAATCAGTTTTCTGAGTTATTGACTAGTTCATTCAATACACATTTTATCAGACTCTAACTCCTGCACAGGCACAATCCTGGGCCCTGAATTCACGAAGGTATATAAAACATTCCCTCTGCCCTTGAATGATTCATGGGCTAGAAGGACTACTGGTCTTCCAGATCGGCACCCCATTATCTACTTCTTGCCATAGCTGGAGGTGCTAAACCACAAAGCAGGCCAGGTCATTCCCAGATCAACTTCTGCAACGGCTCTTCCTTGTGAAGAGGAAATAGGTCTCAGCTCGGCTGATCTCAGCACCCGCATCCAACCCTTCACAAGGTCTCCGCTCCCAGGCCTTTTCTTAGAACTTTTCCTGTGCCCGCAGTGGCATTTCTCCTCTGTGTCCAGCCAGCTCCTTCTTAGCCTCCAGTTCTTCACTTAGATGTTAGGGCCTCTAAGAAGCCATCTTCCACCCCAACCCCAGATGAGCAGCCCCCCTCATATTCTGCCACTGTTCTCCGCATTTACCGCTGTTGCTATAACCGACCCACTGCCGCACCACTGTAAGTGCCTGCTAGGCTCGTCTCACGCTCTCACTGCATCGTGAACTTCTTAAAGATGTACTTTTATCCTCTTCACCTTTGTTTTCCCAAACGAAGTATAAAGAATAGCACTTCTTTACATTTTGGGAAGTCAGTACTCAAAATAATTATTTATTGACTGCCTACTACATTTCACACCCTAAGCTAGGCACTTCCATAAATATCTTATACAATCTTTACTAAAATCACAACAGCTTCTCAGCGCACCAGGTTATACTCTTACCTTACAGTTATGAATCTGTGACTCAGCGGAGGTGAGAAATTTACTCAAGATCTCACAGCTCAGAAGTGGTGGGTGGCATTAGGATCAAAGGGTACACTCTCTCTCTTTCTCTACCCAACACCGGCCTGCATGCATCTTCACAGTCTGCTATTTGCACTTTTAGCTAGAGTGCAAAAGTGCAAGGGAGGGAGAAGGAGGGTAACACACCACAAAGAAATAAAAGCTTTTTGTCTCTCTTCAAAGAGATCATAAAGGATATTGTATTTTTTATTTCTAAAGGGTTTTCTTACCTAAAGGGCACATTGCTAAGGGTTTCAGTTCTATTCAAAGGGACCATTAATCTCCTTCTATGGACATTGGACATAATAATGAGAGAAAATATGCAGAGTGAAGGCTTTGGTATATGAAGTTTCCTGAGAATTTGGGAACAACCCCCCAGAAAGGAAACTGGCAAGGAACCCTGAATGGGGCTGTGGGTCCCTCTCCTAAGGGTAATGTCCCTCTCTTTAGGCACAATGGGTGCTGGCCCAGAGAACAGAATCCAGTACCCGGGCCAGGAACGCCTAGCCAGGCAGGCTCAGTAGAGCAGTGGTCTACAGACTTTTTCTTCATGTGCCCTTAAAACATTGTTTTACAAAACACACACTTTAAGTTGACATCTGAAATTTTTCATCAAACTTTAAACATCATGTTGTAAATATTGACATTTTGGAATAAAATAGTTACTTCATGCTTTTGCATGTACCCAATTTAGTCTAAATATCATAGTTAGTTAAGACCTACCACAATCCATTTGAAAAATGTATAAACAAGCTCTTCTTTAACAAGTTGGAAATTTTACATTATTTTTTCTACTTAAAAAACTCTTTGAACTCCTGTTTTTATTTTACTTCTCCCATAGAATTTTATCCTAATGTATTAGATTTTTATGCTAGAACCTAGTGTCTTATTGGTCATCTATACTTCTGTAAGGGATGTGTATATATAAATTAGTAAATTTATTTACTTTCCTAAAACCATAAAGCAATAGGTGTTTAAAAGAGTGCAGGGGAGGGAGACTATAAAAGGGAGGTGGGAAAGGACAGGAGACTCTCTTGCCAGCAGGAAAGCTTTTGGGGAGATCAGTGCCGGGAAAGAATATATATAGAAGTTGAGGTGCTAGAAATTGATTCTCTAAAACTGCCCATGTCTGCACATTTCATAAAAGTCTTTAGGCACCTTCAAGGGGTACATATTTCAGATTAGGCACCTCAAGGGGTACATACATCAGCTTGAGGCCTAACTTAAGGCCAGAGCCTAGACTCCTCACCACCAGATTTCAAACCCCCAAATCACTTAGTGACCCCTAGAAGCTACTCAGATAGCTGTGCAACATCTCAAAATACCTGTCGGCCTTCAGGGAATCATTGGATACCCAACTGAGTGAGCACCCACGCCTGGACCTCTGGAGATACTGAGGAGGGAGGGAAGGTAATTTCCTTTTTTCCAGGCCCTTCAGGGCACAATCCCCCAACAGAGCAGGAGACCACAGAACTCCTCACTGTTACTGTTATCGTGTTAATTGTTAACTGTTCACTACCCTACATCCACCATTATAAAAGAAGGACCTGTGTCTCTGTTTTACATTTATACAATCTCAGAGATTTCTTTGTTTTCTCCCGCCTCCCTAATCTATCACCAGTGGATTTCGTGTAACCCCCTTAGGTCTACCTTGGTTGCAATGTATAAAATAATGTGCAGAACTGCCATTCTCTGCAGCATTTTCTCAGCCCATGGAGAATTTTCTTCCTGGCAATTGTCGTCAGTTTGGCTCAAATAAACTCCTAAGAATTCTTACAGGCTTGGATGTTTCTTATGTTGAAAATAGTATGGAGATTGAAGTTGACAAGTAAGCATGGGGACAGTTTACGAATGACCTTGAACACAACCGAGATGCAGTGAAAGAACTGCAGCTGAGGAAAGACCACCCTCTCCCAATGATTGCCCCACCCTACTCCTCACCAGCTCCGTGGCTCCTGGGGAGAACCTTTAGTGTGACAGTCAAGTCCCAGACTCTTCGGGGAATGTGCTGTTCTAGGGGTGGGGGTTGTGCCTTGTGGTCATCACACATTTCCTCTGCTTTCTTCCTTGCCCACCTGCCTTAGGTTCAGGGCAGAAACTGACCAAGGTTAAAAAGGTCACAACCCAGGCAGTTCTGAAACTGAGATTGAAATACATCCAGCATATCCTAAAACTCTCACCCCTCTTCTTAGCATATGCTTACCATAGAACCTTGAGCAAGTTGCTCAAACTTTCTAAGGATCCATTTCCTCATGTGTAGAATGAGAGTTAGAGTTGCTAAGAATTCATAAAAACAACTTATATCACTGATTGCTCACTATGGGCCAGGCACTCTTCTAAGTGCTTTACAGAAATGAATTTACTTACTCCTCATAACAACCTCATCAGGTAGGTGCTGTTATTACTCTCTTTAACAGAGGATGAAACTGAAGCCTAGCAAGGTTAATAGCTTGTTCGAACTTTCAGTTAGCTATGGGTAGGCTTGGGATTTAGAAAGAGACTCTACCTTTTAGGTAAACACACACAAACACACACCTAATTAGGTAACTTAAGCACCTGACTTATTTAGACAGTGCCTAGAACAAATGGGATCCTTAAGAGGGAAACCTGCGAAAGAATGCCATACTAGAGAGCTAAGGATTATTAAACTTGTACTTTAGAAATAATAGTTGGGAATACCTTTGCTCTCCCAAAGTGAAGCCTGAATCACCCTCCCTAGGGCATGGGAAGTTAGAATGAAAAGTGGTAAATTAATACCATGGAAAATAGAACAGGGAGGGCCTTTACATGTCAGCTGGCCCAGTCCACTCTTACCTGTTGGGGAAAATGAGATCCGGGGGGAGGTCTTGGGGGAGGACCCAAAGCAGGTTAGAGCAAGGTACCCAACCCCAGAGCTCTCACCTACATGCTTGGCTGGTGTTCTTCCCCTGTACTGCACTGACTCCCCAGCCCTGGGGGAAAGAATAAAAAATATAACCCAACCAGAAGAATCATCATGTTCACACATAGGAAAGACCACAGACACACGTCTCACAGTCTGACCTCCGCTTGCCCTCTCAGATTTCTCTGAAAATAACAGTCTCCTTATCTTTTGCAGTTCCCAGCAGAGTGATCATTGGCCTTTTCCTAGGAACAGAGGCACTCTGAGGACATCTACTCCTGACTCTCAGGATAAGAAAAACATTCGAAGTAGTGCTGGAGGCAGGTGTTACAAGGCTCCAGTTCTCTTTCTGTTTTTAACGCATTGCAAACCCATTGGAAGCCTCCTGTTTTCATCTTCTTCCCTCCCTAGCCATCTCTAGAAGTGCCTGGCCTCAGAGACAGCCAACTGAGATAAGGATCCTAACCTTGCAAGTCACTGAGTTACCCAATTTATCTGAGCTTCAGTTTCCAAAGCTAAAATGACATCTTTATTTCTTCCTCAAAGAGTTGTGATGAAGAAAACAGGACTTCCAGCAAGATGGCGGCATAGGTGAATGCGCCCTGCCTCCTCGCACAGCCAAACAAGGAAAAAACCAGAAATTTACCTAAACAAAAACAGCCATATCTGAGAGAAAATCAAATTGAGAGGAAGTCCGACAATCAAGGAATTAAAGAAGATACATTCATCAAGTCTGGTGAGCCAGGAGGAGCAGGGCGGAGGGAGAGTGCTCGGGGACTCCTCAGTGAGCTGGTGAACTCCAAGACTCCGCCCCCCTTACAGTAACAGGCGCACCGAGGGAAAAAAATGGCCCAAAGAAAGGAACAGATCAAAGCTCCAGAACTAACTGACCAAGAGTTAGAAAACCTATCAGATGCAAAGTTTAAAACCCTAGTAATCAGGATGCTCACAGAATTCGACGAAAAATTATCAAAATTGCTTGAACAAATGAGGAGAGATCTGCAGGGAACCAATAGGGATAAGAAAGAAACTGGGACTCAGATCAACAGAGTGGACCAGCAGAAAGAAAAAAACATCCAACCAGAAAGAATGAAGAAACAAGAATTCAAAAAACGGAGGAGGGGCTCAGAAACCTCCAGGACATCTGTAAACGTCCCAACATACGGATCATAGGGCTGCCAGAAGGAGAGGAAGAAGACCAAGGGATTGAAAACTTATTTGAACACATAATGATGGAGAATTTCCCGAAGCTGGTGAAGGAAATAGACTTTTGGGAAGTCCAAGAAGCTCAGAGAGTCCCAAAGAAGTTGGACCCAAAGAGGAACATACCAAGACACATCATAATTACATTACCCAAGATCAAAAATAAGGAAAGGATCCTAGAAGCAGCAAGAGAAAAGGAGACAGTTACCTACAAAGGAATTCCCATAAGACTGTCAGCTGATTTCTCAAAAGAGACCTTACAGGCAAGAAGGGGTTGGAGAGAAGTATTCCAGGTCATGAAAGGCAAGGACCTACATCCAAGAATACTCTATCCAGCAAAGTTTTCATTTAGAATGGAAGGGCAGAGAAAGTGCTTCGCAGATAAAGTCAAGTTCAAGAAGTTCATTACCAACCAGCCTTTATTGTATGAAATGTTAAAGGGAGTTATATAAGGTATGGAGGAATATCAACAGGGGAGTGGTAGGGGGAGAGGGTGGGAATGGGGCACAGAATAAGTAGCATAAATGGGAGGTAGACAACAGACAGGGGAAGGTTAAGAATAATATAGGAAGTGCAGAAGCAGAAGGACCTACGTGTATGACCTATGGACAAAACTAAAGGGTGGGGAAAGGGGGGTTAAGGAGGTGGGGCCAAGAAGCTGGGGAAGAGTGGGACAACTGTAACAGCATAATCAATAAAATATAGTTAAAAAAAGAGTTGTGATGAAGATTCAATAAAATACCATAAACAGAGTGATATTTATAAAATCTCTACATAAGATTCCCCTCCCTGTTTTGTGATAAGTCCAAGCAACATGTCCTCCAGATCAAAGTAAAGAAATAGAACTAAAATACTATCTTATAATTTTATGGAAGTTGAGGTTTACAAATTACTTTTACTTGAAATGGTTGCTTCTGAGTTGATTTGCTGATATGTTAGTCATATTCCATTCTCCAACTATTTATGAAACTTAAGAGCACCTATCTCATAGTGTTTCTGTGAGGATTAAATAAATTAGTGCAAATGTTTAGAAAAGAGTAATTTATTATTATTTACATAGTTTTGTTTTATGCTAAATGCTCTGATAGGTACTAAGCACAGAAAAATAAATGAGACACAGATTCTACCCCCAAGAAGGGCCTAGACAGCTTACTAACTTCATTTAAAGGTGAATGAAAAGAGAGTCAGGACATTCACTGACTTGCCAAGGTTGTCTGTTGATACATCATAGGGTCAGGGCTCAAACCCAGACTGAATTGTCTCCCTCCAACTGCCATGTTATTTGCACCATGTTATCAGATAATGATATTTTAGTTCAGCTCTCCCCCAACATGATCATATCCTTGATCTTGACTTTTAAGTTTTAAGTTTTAACTTTTTTTCTATGACTCTTACCCCCAGACTGCTTGGGTTTCAAGTATAGAGAATAAAGATTAAGCATACACACTCACTCACACACACACACACACACAATGCCTGTCCATAAGATATCCAGCCATGTAATGTGAAAAATAGAGACATTTATTGAAGACACAAGATACAAGAAACACTGTACATATGACAATGACACCTCAGTCCCCTTCAAAGTAGGCACCTTGGAACCTCACACAGCTCTCCCAATCTCCATCAGCTGCCCCATTGTATTTTCCTGAATCTCATTGATGATCTGAAATCTCTTCCCTTTCAAATGTGATTTTAGTTTTGGGAAAAGCCAGAAGTTGCAGGGCACCAAGTCTGGGCTGTAGCAGGGCTAGGTCACCTGGGTGATGTGATGTCTTGCCGAAAAACTCCACACAAGACACGTGACGCCTGAGTGGGTGTGTTGTCGTGATGAAGCTGCCAGTCACCAGCTGCCCATGGCTGCGGCCTTCTGAATCATCCGAATAGTTTCCACAGAGGAATGTTCAAGCTTAATGCAAAATTTGATGCAGAGTCATTGCTCTACTTGCTCAGTCAGTTTGAATGAGACAGCCACATAGTAACACGCTCACTCAACAGCATCCACCATCCCCACTGACTAGTACAGTGAAGCCATCTTTGTTCACGTATGTATATTCCAGTCCACTATCCTTGGCCGCCAGGTTATAGTGATACTGCATGAACCATTCTTGTTATATTAACAATAGCTGGACCTTTTCCAGACAGACCTCATTTATGTGTGTGTGAGAGAGAGAAGAATCTGTTGTTTCCCAGGCACTAAACTATACATGCTTTTAAACTAGATATTTTTACATGTCTTATTTATTATTACTATTGTCAAAAATAAGCCTTAGAAAAATTATGTGTCTACTAAGTAATCAGTGAATCTGGGATTCAGGCCCCTTCCTATGAGACATAGCTCCTATTCTTACCCCTGCATGGACTGCATTCAAAAAACATCATGGAAGTATTGGAGGTATCTTTCTTACTAGTTCAGCAGGCTTGATGCCTAGAGTTTCAGAGCGATATCAGATTTCCTCTGATCATTCATTTGTTTCACAGTTATCAAGCAGCTACTATGTGCTAGATATTATGTTAGAGACTCAGAGATACATACAGCACTGCTCTCAGAGAGAACTATGCAAATGATAGAAGATGAGAAAATAAAACTGCATTTCTCATGAGTCCCAAAGCTGAGTTGGTTAGAATGGAGTCATATTCATTCATTGTGACACAAAAGAAAAGTTTATTTGGGAATGACATAATAGTCATTAAGTGGTCTCATTGAAAGGATGAAAGGGGAGAGTGGTGGAGGGAAAATGAAGAAGAAAAAATTTATTGCATGCTCATGCTAGAAAAAAATCTGGACCAAAAACAGGTCAGCATTTGGAATACAGTCTTTGCTCTGCTAAACTACCCACATAACTTCTCCTCTATTGACCTCAGTTCACAACATTCGGAGAAGAAACCATGTGCTTGACAAAGTTTATAACTATAAATCAAAGGACTCACATCCAGTAAGAAATCGAACAGGCCAATACAAAGAGTACAATTCAATGAATCACATATGCAACATTGGCCAGTTCACATGTGAGATTCATAGGCTGAAATCGAGAAAGCAGCTTTCTATGTCTCTCCCTGTCCTTCTAACCCACTCAGTGGGGGGAGCCTTGCCTATATTTCTGGATGAACACTGAGGTAGGCCCCCTGACTTCCTTGTTTACTCCTAGATAATCAAAATTTTGGTAATCATTTAAAATCTTTAAGTAAATTCTCAATTCAGTAGAGTCAATGTAATAACCAAAGATTCTACCTTCGTTTAAGATGATATGTCTTCTTCCTCCATCTCTGGCCCACTGCAGTCCAGGGGAGAGTTATAGACAATGTCTTACTCCTTTTATCCCCCAACTCTTCGTCTCACAGCTTCCTGACTCTGGTCTGCAAATACACCCTGGAGTTGGACTGGTAAAGAGACAAAGAGAGAAAAGAAAATGGTAAAGGGCAGGTCAGGAGAGCTTCTGTTTCATGTATATTCTCATAAACTAGCATTGGTTCTCTGGTCCTGGCACCTGATTAAAGGTATTAAAATTGGAAGAGGGAATGGGAATTGCGGTCCTTGCAAAGGTCCCTACCGGGAGCATTTGATGACACTTCCAGGACGTGAGTGATGGGTTTCTCTTAAGCTGGCTGTGTCCTCCACATTCCCAGTCCCCTTTTCTAGCAGTCTGGTTCGCATCTTTATTTAGTCTACTGATCCCCAGTAGGTTGCTTAGGTAGAACTTCAAGCGGCCCAGCCTGCTCTGTCTCCCACCTGGTCCATGTCTGTTCTTTAGAAGATACACATGAGTCTTTGACATGACAGCCTCTCAGAGGCAGGCTAATGCAGGGCTACTACCTCTCCTTCTTCCCAGCCATCAGCAGCTAACCACACTGCTTCTGCTGCTGGTTCTTTCAGGCAGGAGGCAGAGCCATTCCATCACTTCAGAAGACCTTTACCAACCTCTCCAGGTGGCCCCAGGGAAGCCCTTTCTCTTGCTTTAAAGGAAAGGGGATGCTCTTACCCTACCCCTTCCCCAGGAGAGTCGGATTCAAAGCACATTTCACATCAAAGACATTCTCCTCAAAAATCCTTATTTAACTTCCAATCTTTTGATTTTTCTCCAGTCTTTTATATCCTCTTGAATGTAGGATCCAAGAGCCACAAAATCAATTTGGGGCTATCTTCTTCATAAATTCTACCTCTGGTGGATGTAGCTTCTTAAGGTTATCTTGGCATGATAGTCAACTCCCACCTGAACATCCTATCATACAAACAAGTTCTGTGCCCCTACTTTTCACATTAGCCAATGTACAATGTAGAAATCATTTCTCGAATGGGATCTTATGTGGAATCTTCCTTCTGAAAAGCAGTCTTTCCAGATCTAGTCCCACTCCTTCGGGCTGTCTTCCCCAATGGTCTCAGCATATGGTGATGTCACTCTGCTCTGCCCACCTGCACCCCTCATTGTTTGAGCTACAATGTGGCACAAAGACTGCCTTGTACATAGTAGACCTTCCATGACAGATTTTTGATTAATTTATTTGAAGAGACTGTCGACTGCTGCTGAATTGCATTACACACACCTACAGTGTTCATTGCTGATCTCCCTAGAAGAGACCGCAGCATCCATTCATGCATGGTGTACAGATACCACATACCTGTGCAAGAGCTATTGTCCTTAAGGCATTTTTCTGCTGTAAATAAAAGACGGAATTCGTTCTTGAACCTCAGGGATTCAAGGATTGGTCAGGTGCCAATCCTTATTTCACTTATTTTTCAAAACAACACCAAGGAATATCTATTAGTTTACTATTTTTCTAGATAATAAAAGTGAGCTTTCAGAATGTTAAGCAACATGTCCGAGGATACACAGCATCTAAATGGTAGAGGTAGGTTTAAGTACCTTTGACTCCAAAACTCATTGCCATAATGGGAGGAGAAGTCAATTTATGAGGCAGGAAACCTTGGGTTTATCCCAGGTTGGCCACCAATTCAACTGTGGCCTTGGATCATTTCCTTCTCCCATCTGAGACTGAGTTTGCTCGTCTGCAGATGAAGGAACTAGATACTGACCACTCACGCCCTTCCACCTGCACAGCCTCGATCTCCTGAAAGGTGCTTTTATGAGTTGCTTATGTCAGTCACATGGCCTGCCCAGCTGTTTTAACTCAGAATTTCCTGTGCGGTAATCAGTCTCGTCTTGTTATTTCCTGCCTGTTCTAACCTCCCTCATTTGGGATCACTTGTATCGCATTTTTTTATGTAGTTCATGTTTACTGAAGGCCTGATTTGGAATCATCTGTAAATTTCACCAAAGGGCATTTATTCACCTACCCAGGGAAACTTCATGGGCCAAGTGAATACCAATGCAGAGCTTGCATTCTGATCACCTTCTTCCTTCTTACAAGTTTCTCTAAATAACTGCCCTCAAAGTGGGTTAGCACTATCCTGAAAGCCTGTAGGTTTTCAATCAGCCAGACCTGGGTAGGAACCTTGGGCAAGCTATTTAACCTTTCTAAACCTCAATCTTTTTATCTAGGAAACAGGAATCATGATGCTCACCTCAAAGGGCTGTTTGGAGTATTAGAATTACATGTTTTATCACGGCAAGTTTTCCTAGCAATGGCATCTAATATCATCCATATTATTTCTGAACACACTCTTAGGCATATAATTAATGTGTGTCTCTGGCCTGCAAGTAAAGAAGGGAAAGAAAATCTCAGGTCTCTCTGGTGAATGACCTTGGACAGGTTATTTAACCTTGTTAAGCGTCTTTTTATGAAGCCTCTCTAAGTCTCTAGACTTTAGCATCGCTGGGAGGATGAAATGGAGTAAAGCAGGTATAAGGTCAGGCCATGACAGGTACTCAATACATCAGATGGGTCTGGATTAGAGTTCCCTCTCACGTTTACTAATTTAGACACCCCTGTGAAGCCTGATTTCCACATCAAATGGGGGTAATAATCATTATGTTTAATGTGGCTGTGAAGGTCTGTGCAATGTCAGTGGACATGCCCAAACAGAGAAGGCACTCAGCATGCGGTAAGACTTATTCCCTTCCTTTTTCTGAACACTTTTGGGTTGATTGTCATGGTTAAGAAAAGGTAAGGAACATGATAAAACATTTTTAAAAAGTAGAACTGCACAAAGGCAAAACAGATGATATGTGTTCCTTTCCTTGGGGAACTCCTAAAGTTTAAACTTGGAACATAGTTAAGACATCAAGATGGTGCATAAATAAAAACTTAAAAACTTTACTAGGCAATCACATTTGGTTCATATCAAAATCACTCAGATCCAAAGACACATTCCAAAGCAGTTGACGTTCATTTCAGTTGGATGCTAATCCAATTTTTTAAAATTAATCCGAGCTTGACAAGAAGCTGATCTCACATACCTTACCAGAACATCCCGCTCCCTGTCGATTTCCTGGGAAGGAAAGGGGTAGCCTGGCTGGCAAAAGCACAGCTGAAGACACGCCTTTTCCTCATTTCAGCTGTAATCTGCAGTTTCAGAAAGGATTTAAACAGCCCAGTGGAATCTCATGAATTACTCCTGTCACAGCCTTTTTGCCTTCCACTCGAGATTTGCAAAAATACAAAAGAGCTCCTGTCCTTTCCTTCGATCGTTGGATCTCAGCACCCCAGCACTGGAAGGACCCTCAGGAAGCCAGCCTATTCCCTCTCCATCAACCCGTCACATCACACAGTCACCAAATCCCAGCAGTTCCATCCTCCTGCTGTTTCCCAAACCCATCTCTCTAACTTTTTCCCAGCATTTATTCCCCCAGTAAAGCCCTCATCATTTTTCTTACCTAGACTATTGCAGTGTTGTCCAAATCCTCAGGACTCTGCCAGTCCGCCCCCTATATGGCAGTCAAAATCTTTATAACATGTCAATATGCTCATACTACTCCTTGCTTAAAGTCTTCCATGGCTCCTCTCAGAATAAATTACAAGATGCTAACCTTGGCAGTGGACACTCAGCAAGTTCTAACCCCTGCCTGTCTCTTCAGTTTCCTCCTCCTCTGTCACTGCCCTCCTTTGTGTTTTAGACCCTAGCCATAATTAACTTTGAACTTCTCTTTTGTACCTAGAATGCTTTAATACACGTGGCACTACCTGAGAGCCTCATGTGCCCTTCCAAACTACCATATATATAATATGCTTTTCAAGGCTTCTCTCAATCTCTCTGCCCACCCCAAGCACAGTTATCTGCTCCTTTGTGTGCAGTCCATACATTTTGCACTGACTCTGTTCACACTTAGAATTATCAGTGTGTTATCTGCTCTCCCCACTATGCTTTGAATTTCTCCAAAGCTAAAGATATATTGTATAACCTTGAATTTTCATGTGCATAAAGTAGGTATGCATGCATAGACAGTCTGAAATCTCACTGAACATCTACTAAGTGTGCTACAGATGGAATCTACAGATGAACATATACCCTACAATCAAAGACCCTGCAGCCTAGAGGTACAGCCAACACACAGAGAGGCAAACAATAATGATATTACAATGACATGGTGAAAAAGAAGCACAAAATACTCTTCTTGGGGTCTCAAGGAGAAGTCCTGAACAATCTTGGTGGGCAGAGAGAGGAGAACGATACTTCTAAGAGGAGATGATATAAGTGTGTCCTTTAAATATGAATTGTGTTCAGACTTACAAAATTTTAGGTTTATGGTTCAAGATGGCAGACTGGACATCACTCCCAGATAAGACTCCACTGAACAGACAGCAAAGGTGTCAAAACAGAATACACAAATCGTTGGTGGTTCATATTTTAAAAGAGAGAGAGAGTGAGAGAAAGAGAGTGATCTCCACACAAATTTCAGAAGGATGGAAAGCCAAGGGAATCATCAAGGAATAATCCAGCGCATAGAGGTCCATGAGAGACATGACCGAAGGCTGCAGCGAGCGTGGGAGCCATGCAGCCTGAGGGAGACCTGGGAAGGGCAGAGAGTACGGGTCTAATAGTGCCCTTATCGTCACGGTGGGCGGTCAGCAGGTACTGTCCACGTGGCTGACAAAAGTTTAAAGATATATTTTTTAACTTATAAAAGATAATTAACTTTGCATTTAACAAACACTTGTTCAATGACTCGATGTTAGGCATCTTCCTAAGTATTAGGAATATAAATGTGAACAAAATTTTTAAAAAACCCTTTTTATGACAGGATTCACTTTCAAGTGAGAAGAGACAGATTATAAACAAGTGAGTGACTTATCTAGTAAGTCAGATGGTGGTCAAAGCTACAAAGCAGAGGTCAGCAAACTTTTCCTATAAAGAGCCAGTTAGATAGTAAATATTTTAGATGTTGCAGTCCATTAGGTCTCTGTCAAAAATACAGATGTTACTCTGCTTAAACCATAGGGTTACTTTCTGATAAACCCATTTATCATAAATTAAAAATATTTTAAGTCAAAAATGCACTTAATACACTTAACCTACTACCTTAAACACACTCAGAACAATCACATTAGCCTAGAGTTGGACAAAATCATCTAATGTGAATCCTTTCATAAGAAAGTCTTGGATATCTCATGGAATTTATTATGCATATTGCTTTTGCATCATCATGAAGTCAAAAAATTTAAGTTGAACCATCACTAAGTCAGGGACTGCCTGTACTTAACTTTGCCATTGTAGCAGGAATACATGAAAAGCACATAAACAAATGTATATGGCTCTGTTCCAATAAAACTTTGTTTACACTAACAGGCAGTGGGCCATATCTGACCTATGCCCTACAGGCCATAGTTTGTATAGCCTTGTTATAAAAAAATTAAGCAGGAATGGGTGCTAAGGAGAGCCATACAAATTAAGATTGTCGGGGACTTCCTAAGATGGCGACATAGGTGAATGCACCATACCGCCTCGCACAACCAAACAAAAAATCAGAAATCTACACATCCAAAAACAGCCAGATCTGACAGAAAATCGAATTGAGAGGAAGTCCGACAACCAAGGAATTAAAGAAGATACATTTATCCAGTCTGGTGAGCCGGGAGGAGCAGGGCAGAGGGAGAGCGCTAGGCAACCCCGCGGCGAGCGAGTGAGCAGACGGCAGGACCGCGGTTGGAGGGGCGGTTCCAGCAGAGCTGCAGCGCACCCAGACCGGGGGCCCGACTGAAGCGCGGTCTGCGCCCGGCTCATCTGGACCCAGCGGGCCGAGACTGGTGGACCGGGCAGGTCTGCATTCGCGTGCAGAGAGACCGGGAGAGAAACCAGGACGTAACCCTTTGGCGCAGAGTGAGCGCACCTGTGGGGGTGGAGTCCGCGGCAGGAGGAACTCCTGGCCTCACAGGAAAGTTCGCTGGGGAGACCCGCGGGGGATTGGAGCTGTGCAGCCTGTCCAGCGACCCCAGAGCGACCCCCGGAGTCAGTGAAGAGGGGCCCGAATTGCTTGCAGGAGGTGGCGTGGGCGCAGAGAGCAGAGAGGGCGCCATTGTGCGCTCAGGTCCCGCCCCCACAGGCTACGTCACAGCCCAACTACCGGGAGCTTCCCTGCACAGGGGATCCCCAAGACTCCGCCCCCCTTACAGTAACAGGCTCACCGAGGGAAAAAAAAATGGCCCAAAGAAAGGAACAGATCAAAACCCCAGAGCTAACCGACCAAGAGATAGCCAACCTATCAGATGCACAGTTCAAAACCCTTGTAATAAGGATGCTAACAGAATTCGATGAAAAATTAATGAAATTGCTTGAACAAATGAGGAGAGATCTGCAGGGAACCAACAGAGATAAGGAAACTGGGACTCAATTCAATGGAGTGGACCAGCAGAAAGAAAAAAACATCCAACCAGAAAAGAATGAAGTAACAAGAATTCAAAAAATGGAGGAGGGGCTCAGAAACCTCCAAGACATCTATAAATGTCCCAACATATGGATCATAGGGCTGCCAGAAGGAGAAAAAGAGATCCAAGGAATTGAAAACTTATTTGAACACATAATGATGGAGAATTTCCCAAAGCTGGTGAAGGAAATAGATTTTTGGGAAGTCCAGGAAGCTCAGAGAGTCCCAAAGAAGTTGGACCCAAAGAGGAACACACCAAGACACATCATAATTACGTTACCCAAGATCAAAAATAAGGAAAGGATCCTGGGAGCAGCAAGAGGAAAGGAGACAGTTACCTACAAAGGAATCCCCATAAGACTGTCAGCTGATTTCTCAAAGGAGACCTTGCAGG